>CAJNYU010002736.1:0-10328 GCA_905331475.1 Rotaria socialis
TTTTGTATTAATTTCTTTTCGAACTATGTATAGTTAATAGGGGTTTCACTATGGTTTCCAAATAGGGCCGTTTTTGCTAGCATATCCACCCCCGTCCTTTCGATTACACCGTTGAATTAACATAGAAAATACTTCGTGATTCGAACTATTCCCAAATTTTCCTTCTCGTTCAAGCAAACTCCGAACTCGTCGAACGGTATTTTGATGTTTTCTTTCATAAGTTAATTCAATGTTAGCGATTTTTTCATTTGCCTATATATAAACGCAATGGTTATTTTTGTTTTTTTTATTTTAATAAGTTTAAAAAAATCAATTCCTACTAGCAACCCTTGAGTACACCAATCAGAAAGTTTATAAGGCACTTTATAATACAATGTCGTTTTACGTTGTTTTTGTCCTTCTTCTAAACTTCGAGCCTTTCGTAATGCATTCTTTTTCTCTTGATTGATTATCCAGTTTGTCTGCAGTTTTTTCTCGAACTTCATTCATTTTTTGATTACCTGTTTCATTTTTGTTATTATCAGCCTTATTTTCAAAAGAGTTACAATGTTCTGTTATTGATGTTAGTCGACTATGCTTTTTTCTTTGTGTAGCTTTTGCACCACTTTCACTATCCAACCGTATTAACCGTGATGCATCGCTTTCCCTTGCATTTCGTTGAGCACGCCATGCTGCAACTCTATTACTACTTGTTTTTGTTATCAATTTAGGTGATGAACAATCAGTTGCATCAATTACCTGCTTATTTTTCATAATAAATATATATTTCACATCTCCACTATTTTTACCTGGAGCGTATTATTTTGAATACCTAAAAAAATTGCTATTAATGAATTTAAAAATAGAAATTGTTTCAGTTGTGTCATTAGCTGATAGGATATTCTTCTAATAGGTTTCGATAAACTATTGACTTATGATATACTAAAGGATGATGCGTAAAAATACGTATAAGTATTTACACTACATCACAAAACTACTCCTCGTTTTTATTCTACGTATTATATAATAATTAATATACCTCATCTTAAAAATAGAGCTATGTATAAAAGTGTGTTTGTTTATTTAAAATTACATGCTTTTTTGCAAATTTGACACAGGTTTAACATATATCTTATTTCAATCATTCCTGGTCAACAAACTAGAATTAATATATAAATTGAAGCTTACATTTTTAAGAAATTAGCATTCATCAGTACTATTTTTTAAGTGCTATTTGTTGTTATACTATTTTTATTCATATGTCGAAATTAGTCTAATATTTATCATGGTCACTTTAAACAATTTACCCATTAAAATAATTAAAAACATTCAAACACTACATCACTGGATATACAATGTGCGATTTATCGTACAACCACTCACAATATTAAGAATATCAAACTATTTGTAAACATATTGGTACCTCACATTCGCGTACATTTCAATAGCATGAAAACAATATCAATCATTTCAGAATATAAAACCATCTGATATTTATTTCTACATAATTCCTTTTTTGATTCGTTTATTATCTTTACATAATTTAATTATGAATCCACATTATTAAAAATTTTTTATTTTATGTACATGGATTTTTTGTCTAAATGATAATATAAAGAAAATGTAGCAAGTGAATTTGTTTATTTATTTATTTTAAATGAAGTTAAGCTTTCGACGTAAAGTGTCATCATCAGAACTTTGAAATATAAAAGATCATCATGAATTTCCAGGATCAATAATGAATTTCAATCATCGTGATTTTTAACAACATAATGAATATGACCATCATGATCTCACATAATAATCTATAACCGATTCCAATACCAGATGTTGTTCTAAACTCTACTGTTTAGAATGAAAAAATTGAATGTACCATGCTTGTTTTGTTGAAGCTGCTATTGAATGTCATAGTAAAAAATTTTTATTTTATGTACATGGATTGTTCGTTTGATTCATGTTGTTGGTGAGAATAATATTCAAAGTTGACGAGTTGTTGGTTTTTTTTTTAATCGAATTCGGGACGATCTAAAAGTATATAAAATTATATGTTATGTGAATAACGAAGTTGAATTTTGTTTTATATAGTTGGGTGTGGGAAAATTTTGGATGACGGGTGTTTGCTTATGATTTAATGGTGGTTAGTTTTTTTCATTCTATCATTTGTTAAGTATGAATGATTTTGTTTTCATGCAGAGTAGGACGCAGTTGTGAAGTGTTGCTATGTAGATTCGATACTTCGAGTTTTGTCATTAAGCGTTAGTTTCTTTGATTTTATATAGCAAGTTGAGGGGGGTGGGTATGATCATTTGATTAGTGGTTGCGATGGCGTATGAATGTTGGTGTTGATGTGACATTGTTTTTCAGTTGGTTGTCTTTCTCTCTGTTCTGGTGTTTGGATTTTTTCGAAAGATTATCAAAAGTAATGGTAAAGTCTTTTTTTGTTGATAAATTTTATTTCTTTCGCCACATTTAGGATCTTTCTTTTTAATAACGACTCAACGAGGATTTGCTATCCGAAATTTTGAAGATTTTGTCTGGGACTATTATGGGGAAGAGTTGTTTTATATTTACCGGAGTGTGGCAAAGTGGTACTACCAGATTGAGTTGCTTCTATGCGATATTCATTTTTTAAAAACATGTCGGTTAAAAGATATCATGCCAACATTTTTATGGTTTAAAATGGGGAATGATCGCTTGATGTCTTCACCAGTGTATAAAGATTGTCAACGGCGTTTTCTGAGTGTTGAAATCGATTGGAAGTACAAACAACTGTATAAATTGAAAAAGTAGTATGAATCTTCGCTCAATGCACTCCGTGATATTGCTGGTATTGATTCTTTTAACCATTTGAATAATATGATTGTGCGTCTCCATTCACCTCTATTGAAGAAAAAAGAAGAGAAAGTTAATAAAAAATTATGTTCTTTCAATATTAAAGTATCGAGTTGTCCTAATGATCCGAAAGTTGTTACTAATATGTCGTCACACGTACTATCAAATGAAGAAACTCTTTGTCTCGCTAATGGATTAAATTATGGTTTAGTGCCTAAACGTATTGATTCGATGAATGTCGTCAGTAATGTAGAGCAATTTTTTCACCATGTGACTGACATCTTTCAACAGCACAAGGAATTTATGAAAGAATTAAGGGAAAATGAAGTCAAGATGGACAGCGATGTGCGTGTTTTAAACACAAAAGAGCTTACCCTGGCTAGTGACTTACGTTGGATTACTCGGTCATATTTACGGAAAGCTGAAGATTTTCGATTACAAAAAAATAAAATCGATTCTAAAGAAGAGGATTATCGTCACCTTCTGAAGAAATTAAAAGAAAATACCTCAATAATTATTACTCGTCCAGACAAAGGAAGAGGAGTTGTTGTGATGGACAAGCACGCCTATGTAAGCAAAATGCTCACTATTCTCAATGACTCATCAAAATTCTCATGCTTATCTGAAGATCCTACAATCAAAAGAGAGGGTAGTTTGATGAGATTATTACTACGACTGCACAATGAGAAAAGCATTACGGATCAATTTTTGAATTTTGCGCGTCCTATTGGATCCAATCCTGGGCGACTTTACGGTCTTCCAAAAATCCATAAAAAAACAGAAAACGTACCACTTCGAGATGTACCACTTAGACCAGTACTCTCGTCGGTTGGAACGTTCAATTATAGACTTGCGAAGGCTTTAACTCATATGTTTTCGGATATTATAAAAAAACAAAACATCATTCGTGACTCGTTTTCTTTTGTTAAAGAGTTAAAAGAATTACCAAAAGTTAAATCAATGTATAAGATGGTATCGTTTGATATTACGAGTTTATACACAAATATACCAGTTGATGAAACTATTAAAATTATCCTGAAGCATTTATATGAAATTCGGTCTACGCCACCTCTTATTAAACAGGATGATATGGAGCAACTCCTGATATTTGCTACAAAAAGATCTCATTTTCTTTTTGATGGTAAAGTTTACGACCAAATTGATGGAGTATCAATGGGATCTCCTTTGGCACCTCTACTTGCTGAAATTTTTCTACAAGAATTCGAGAGGAAATATTTACCATCATTTGAAGATATGGGAATTATTTACTGGAAACGATACGTTGATGACACTTTTGTACTACTCAACCCAAACTTTTCCAGAAAAGATGTTTGTGCTAATCTATCAAAACTTCATCCGTCTCTTCAATTCACTTCTGAAGAGGAAAATAAAGATACATGCACACTACCATTTCTTGGTGTACTCGTTCAAAGGCAAGCAGGTATCGGCTTTCATACTGGGATCTACAGAAAAGAAACCTTTACTGGTCTCATTACAAAATGGAGTAGCTTCGTTCCGAAAATTTATAAATATAATACAATTTCTACTATGATTTACCGGGCTATTCAACTTTGTTCCTCAAATAAATCACTCCATGAAGAGTTCGAATTTATTCGAGAATTATCAACTAAAAATGGCTATCCTGCTGGTTTTGTAGACTCAATTATTGGACCAAAACTGAACATTATAAATGCACCTCCTTCTCCTCCTCCTTCTCCCTCTAATACATCAACTCCTAAAACTGAAACGGTAGTATTTAGAATACCGTACATCGGCAAAGAATCTCATGTGTATGGGAAGCGTATTACATCTACTGTTCTTAATCACTATCCACTTAAAAAAATACGCCTAATCTATGATGTAATAGACCGTATTGGACGCGGCTTCTCAATGAAAGATGTTGTTCCAAAAGAGTTAATATCTCACGTTGTCTATGAAGCAACTTGTTCCAAATGTGATCAAAAATATATTGGCCAAACATGCCGACACCTAAAAACAAGAATGAATGAGCATTTAACAAATCAAAATAAATTCATACCTCAACTTTCAAAAAAGGCAGCAATAACGCTCAAAAGAAATAATAATTCTCATAAATCAACTATTCAACAACGTCCTGTAACTCGATCTCAAACAGGAAAACTACCACCAATGCGAATTCACCTAAACCAAGATGATCTTAATGAACTATTTAAAGAAACTAAAATAAACCAAAGCATTGAACCACCACATAAACCCACATCAGCGATAACAAAACACTATCTTTCAACAGGTCACGTTTTACATAACAGCGATTTTCGTGTATTGCTAAAAGAACAGAATCGATATCGACTAGTGATCAAAGAATCATTGTTGATTAAAGCTAATGAGCCGAAACTGAATGGAAAAGAAAGATCAATGCCACTTTACATCTTTCCAAATGGCACTGAAATAAAAAAAAAACAATCGAAAATAAAATCAACAGGTTGACTGTTCGACCTATGATAGGCAAGAAAAAATAGAGGATAACATCTTTGGAAAACGAAATCACCATTTTGTTTTATTCATAGATTCTGTTCGATCATAATAATGGCTCACCATCCAAACTGTACATATTCTGAATAAACATACGACCCATCCTCTGCTTTCACTCATCAAATACTTCATCTATTCTCAAATATTCATAAGCATTGAACATGCATCGATATTCCCCTTCAATGCTAAGTAATATCATCAACATAGAACTAATATAACGAAAGAAACTTATCTACATATAGTATATACACTAAAACAACAAAATCCAAATCAACCTACATAAATTCAATATGAAACAATATCCTTCACACATATCCACACCAATTAGACAAACCCTATACAAACACTCACTTCAAAAACACCTGCAAGTAGAACTGAAAACGTAAATCATACACATCTAAAAATAAAACTATTCACTTGTAGGCAACAAAAACAGAATACGAAAACAATTCTACACCGCCAGCATACTTCGACATTCCCGCTTCGAACGAATTGAATCATCACGTAACACTTATTTACCCTTTCTCATTACTATTGGCTCAGATATAGACCATACGCATTATACTACTAAATGCGAAAACGACATCCTCAACACATCTCCTTCAACACTACATCTATCCGTTAATCTCAGCACCATCAACATCACACATTCATCACCGCCTTTATTCACTCATTCACATGTTAGATCATTAATATCAGAAATTGATGATCTTCATAATATTATCATGAACAAGTAAAATCATTCAAATCAAATTATAATAAACATATATTTTCATTGATCAATATGTTAGACAACGCACGTGAATCATGATGATCTTTTATATTTCAAAGTTCTGATGATGACACTTTACGTCGAAAGCTTAACTTCATTTAAAATAAATAAATAAACAAATTCACTTGCTGCATTTTCTTTATATTATAATCCACATTATTTTAACAGACGGAATTTTTATCAGTGCATCCATTTACATAAACTAGTTCCTCAACATGAAACTATAATTCAAAATGTTTAATGCGACAGACTAGATATCTTTATAATCAAAGATTAAAATTGATTCGAACTGTATTATTTATATGCACTGTAACGTGACAATTGAAACAACAGATTTTTAAAAAGAGTATTTTACAATAATACAATTCTTAAGATTTCAAAATTATCAAATTACAAATGCATACTTTTTGAAGCTTCTAATTCTTGACATTGTTTTTCCGCATTGTCGCAGAAAATGTTTGGGCATATCGTTGTTCTTTTCATACATACATTAAAAATATTTGTTAATTGTGAAGAAGGACATGCTAGATAAAATAGATCAACATGTTCTTTGACGTCTTAATAAGACTGTGTATACAAACATTTCGTTTTGTTGTTGTTAATATTGTTTTCATCTTCCTCCATATCGAGTGTAAAATAGGTGTAACGTTTTCACTTATATTTATTTAAAAAAAATAATATAGATGTTATTACGAAATATTTCATATATTTAACTTAGCGCTATTTTGGATATAAATGAATTAATATTATGTTATTTAAATGATACAATATTAGCTAATAAAAATTATACTATCAAAAATATTCTGTACCCATTGAGAAGAGTACAAACCAAATTTTAAAAGTATTTATTTACGCAACATCAAAATAATCAGCACTTTTATCTTAGTTACCTGGTGATTGATTGTGTATTTACATTATCGTTTTTTTTATAGCTACCTGGCCACTTTGTATCATAGTTACGTGGTGATTTGTGCCAAAAAAATGGTCCTTTGTACCAAAAAAAATGGTCATTTATACCAAAAAAATGGTCATTTGTGCCATGTTACAGACAAAAACGATAACGCACTCAGATGAATTCCCGTTTCTAGACCCTATCCTTACAGTCTAGGGAACACCATATTTTATTTTAAGAAATCTCTGCTTTGCTTTGATATTAAAAGTAAGAGGAATTATTTTCTTTTGAAATTTTTCCTTTTAATTTAACATTTATATGCAGTGCTTCAACTACCTGATGATGACCCTTGAGAAAGGTCGAAATCTAGATCGTGGTTAAATTTCTTTAAAAATAATACACACCCACACCGACACCCTTTATGACAATATTATTTAAATTTCAAAACTTCTCCTGTATATAATTAATATACAAAATATGAAACCGTGATTGCTCCTATGTATTCAACGTAGTCTGCATCTTTATATACATACACTAAAGTAAATCTTAATGCTAATGATGAATTATCCATTTAAACGTCTGCGTGTCTTTTCTAAGACTCATAGAACTTCAATGTCATTAATTTGGTAAAGTTATTATACGTTTTTTTTTTACAAATAGCAAGACAACTGAAAGTTAATTAAATACGAATATCCCTCATTCTTCTTATTTTTGATATTTCGTTTCAATAGACTACTCATCTACTAGTTATATCATATATTTCAAAGAAACAACTATAGTTTATGCTATATTGTCTACACGAACTTTAAATTATTTAAGTTTGCAGAAAAAATACATATACACTAATACGAAACAACCATCTTGCTCTTTATATATCATACTTCGACAACATTTTTGCTAAAAATCACATGAGCATATCTTGTAGTATGAACTAATTGTATACTATCTAAGTTGCGTCCAAGATTTTACTTACATCAGCTATATCATGTTTCACACTTTTCATCAGAGAGGGATTGCGCTAACAGTTTTTGTACTTGGGTGTACTTTTCGACCTAAAGTACGCCGTTTCCCCCTTGAACCACACCCACATCCAAAAATTATTTCAAAGAAGATTCTTCTGAATCCCAGCTATATTGGTCAAGGGCAGCTAAAAGATGAATCATATCTGACAGGGACAAGGAATACTTGCGGTGTGAAAAATTCGTGGTTTTTGATTGCTGATGATCATACATTCGGGCAGGAGGCTAAAGGCTCTGCCTGCGGCTTTTTATGAATATAAAATAATCCGAAGAACTTCTCTTGAATACCGGTTGTAAATATTTGAAATGCACGGAGAGCGTTTTCCTCAATATAGCGCACGTAACCATAAAGTACAGATCCACCCAGGCAGATTGCTGCGCCAATAAAGTTACTCCACTTTACTGGTGCCTGTCCTCCACTTAAAAAATAGCCTCCTACGAATATTAAAGCAGTCTTTGCATGGCCTGTCACTTGATACGTCAGAGCAGACGTGTTTCTGATCAATCCATAACAACATAAATTCACAGAGGCAGCAAGTATAGCGCTCAATGATATCCATTTGGCCTCTAAGACTGTCCATTTGTGAGCTAAAATAGTTGTGTGTCGGAAGAAAGTATTGGATTCGAGGAGTAACGCTAGAGTTAGACACACAAAAAACGTAGGCAATGCTTGAGCGTGATTTATTTGCATCGCGCTTAAGTCATAGTCATGTTGTTTTTTACCTTGTGATAATTGAAGCTGGGTTGTTGTAATAACAGCAATTATACCTACGACGGTACCTAGCCAATTCAATTGGCCATTTGTTACTGTGGCTAATGCCATGCCAAAAACTATTATTCCTAATGAAAGCTTTACGGCAAATGAAGTGCTTATTTTATAAAGAATCCTCTGTATGAATACTAGCCATGGAGTGCCCAACAATTTGCACAACTGGTAGAAACCAACACTATTTAGCTGAAGGCTCAAATTCATTAGTCCAATCGACACGGCACATGTAACTGCCATGATTGCTGAGCATTTCCAGGGAAGTCGAGAGCGGCTAAAACATCCGACTAGAGCCATCGTTTCCATCACTACCGCTGTAACAAGAAAATGTATTGATGCCAAGGTAAACACGTACACAAAGTTAAACGGAGGACCCATTATGAGTTTATTGGTTAAAATTATCCCGACGGAGCTTAAGATACTGCTTATTACCCATGCCGCAGTTTTAGCATGGTTCTTAGTGTTGGTGGTTGCCAGAAGCATCATTTGAACACGCTCTTGATTAAGCAGTAAGACTATGATTAATCCAACAGCTATAGAACTCCACCAGTGGGAGATAAATAAATCTTTTTATTTAGAAAGGTAAATTTATGAGTTGAACGAGAGAGAATGCGTGTAGATGAGCGTTAAAGCTCTGCTTTCCTTCAAAAGGCGTCTTCTTCCCTCCGCACGAGAATTCTGAATAATCTTTCTTTATTTCTTGTTTACTAACAGTGATTTTGAACAATTTGGCGCATTAGATGCCTTTGTTGGACAAAAAAAAACTCGTATGAGAGAAAATTTCAAATTTTCAACGCCCTAGTAATCATCAACGGCATATATTTACATAGTAATTCCCACTAAATCAAATTTGAAGTAGTTATTGAGCGTGAGCGCGGGTGTGGGGATCAGAATGCCAAAATACATGTGTGGATGCTAGTGCATATTTCTGCTTTAATTCTCAGTGTGGATCAACGAATATATGCCCTACTGTTCGTTATCAGTGCGCATGCGCCGTTGTGGCATATGATGCCTTCTAATAATATCTCAAGAAACTCAATTATGTACTAAGGTAATAGATATAGAGATATAGGAGGTTTAGAAATGATTTGACAGAGTGTTAACAAAGAAGTTTTCTCCCCACTTTACATTTGGGTAGTAATGGGCCGTAAGACGTAAAAGGAGTTATACGTTTCGTTATCGTATCGTCGTATGTCACGACAAAACAGAAACGAAATATTGTATAGTTACGTACTGAACGTAACAAAAAAGGCAGAACTCAAGAAAATACGTATACTGCGGCGAAACGAAAATTGTACGTAAAAATTACGGAATGATTTATATTGAGAAAGAAAATATTCGATTTTGTGATGATGTTCACCATATTCAGGTGCCCAGAAGAATCATTCCGAGAGTAGGATCCGATAAGATCCCAGAGGAAATCCTATCCGATATCATTAAAATGTTGATAAAACCGATGAGATTCCGTTGGATTCCTGGAAACGGATTTACAGTCGGATCCCTGCCGCTGGAATCCGAGAAAAACCTGTGCCGGAATTCAATGGAAGCCCACGCTAG
>CAJNYU010002744.1:0-54473 GCA_905331475.1 Rotaria socialis
TCACGAGGATTAGTCATAGTCGAAATATTACGTAACAAATCAAAATAGAGATCATAGCAACAGATAACACGAATAAACGTTTAGCGTCAGTGAGTGTCATCTACTGACGCTAACATAAATATAATCAACTTAAGTAAGCGAACCTGTTTAAGTTTGTCGAATTCAATTCCCAGAATATTATGTAATTGATACTTATCAATAAATAATTGCTGTAATGATACATAAATTAGAGTTAGAAAGTGCAAGAAATTTACGAAACGATAAATATTCTTGTCAGTGAAATTAAAACACTAAATAGCAAGCTTTCATGAAAAAATGAGTAGGTTAGATTCTTTGATCCTAGATAATAATTTGAAAATTATTCACAAAGCAAACAGGACAACATTCTTCATTTAGATCGAAGTATTCTTGATCTCGAAACTTAGTCGTTCAAAAGTACCAACTTACTAATTCGCAGAGCATCACCATCTTGTGTCATACTTATTTTAGAATTTCTAGCATTTGAAATAGGTAGAAACGATAAAATATCTTATACTTCAAACAAAGTGCAACAACTTGTCTTCGTTTCAAAGTATGCAGTGAATGAATCAATTGAAATCTATTTTATTATAAGTTTAAAACAGAATTTTCATTTGATTTTCAAAATTTCATCGAAAATACTTAATTGTGTTTAATCGTATAAGAAACACTCACCAGACACAATCTTCGTAAAGTCACTCGATACTTTTTCTATGATGTATGAATTAAATTATATTCGTGTAACACATAATTTTGAGTAATAAACCGTAACTCTAATTTATCGTAGAAAAATCACAGATATTTGATTTTTTTTCATGAAATTACCGTGTTTTTTCCTCAGAACCCGAATAAGAACTGAATAAAATCAATATGCCATCAAAACAGAAAAAAATGTACTTAGAATTAGAGAATCACATTTTAACAAACACGTTTATTAAAATTTAGTTGGATTATAGCTTCTCTGTTTGCGTAATAAGAAAAACAGACAATGGGTAAAATATCAATATCTTTGAATTAGTATGACGATTAGTAACATGAACTACATACGTTTTGCTTCGTCTTTTTATGTGATAGTCCTAGGGTATTAATGAACAAATCTGAAAATATTTCATATTTTAAAAAGGTAGATGCATCGTTTTCATGATTGTATTTCAACTCCATTGATTTCAAACGGCACTAGTACATATCGTCGCACGACACTTCGTCGCGTTCACTTCGCCGCAATCACTTCGTCGCAGAACAGTTCGTCGCACAACATTTCGTCGCAGAAAAATTCTTTTCGTTCTGTTGCCCTTATCTATTTGTCGCATCTCTCTTAATGAATTATTCTTTTTGTGTACAACCAATGGAAATAACGTACAATAAATGAAATATTGCAAGAGATATGTACGATAGGGATATACAATTAAATTTGCTGAGACATAATTTTAATTCGGTGAAAGGATAAATTAAAAAAGTTTTCTCATGTAATTGTGATAGTGCTAAAGCTAATGAGGACTAATTAGATTTGTTGTTCGCTTCATGAATTTCTGAGTAATCCAAACTAAAAATAGTACTGATCCGACATTCTTAATTATTGGACTGCAAGTCAAATAAAAAAATACATTTTACTCCTTAATTTCAATTTTCACAACCCGATCGTTTTCCGATTATTTAATTAAAAATTGATATTAAAATTCAACCGGTCAACTCCCTCTACTCATCTCACCTAGATCATTTCTTAAAAAATATAGCAGGCAACATTACTCTTTAGTTCATTTTATTTCTTTAGATTATTTCTTTTCTCAATCTGTTCCTCATTATGTTATGTGTATTATGCACAAAATATAGAGAAATTAACTCATAAACTTTCCATTGCACTGTAAAACAAATTCGTAGAATACTAAACCCTTAAGGGTTGATGAAAGTGCAACGTATAATAAACCCTTTTTCCTTTTTTGAAAATTTTCATAAACCCTAAAGGGTATTTTCCACATAATCATAAGCCCTTAAAGAGTTTATGAAAATTTTCAAAAACGGAAAAAGGGTTTATTATACGTTGCAATTTCATCAACCCTTAAGGGTTTAGTATTCTACGATTTTTTTTACAGTGTGGTTATACACAAAAAGAATAATTCATTAAGAGAGATGCGACAAATAGATAAGGACAACAGAACGAAAAGAATTTTTCTGCGACGAAGTGTTGTACGACGAATTGTTCTGCGACGAAGTGATCGTGCGACGAAGTGATCGTGCGACGAAGTGATCGTGCGACGAATTGATTGCGACGAAGTGATTGCGACAAAGTGAGCGGTCACCGTATGTTGGATACAAAAAAAATGAACAGCAGCATTAATTCTAATGAATGTTGAACCGTGATCTGGATTTGCCCTTTCGGAGGGGATCCCAGTATGTGGATTAGCTAAAAGAGTGTCCACTGGATAGAGCTTGTCGAGTTCTATCTCTCAGTGTCATTTTCACGTTTTGGTCCGGTGAATGGGCGAATCCATACAAGTTTTACAGAGAAAGTATAGGATTTTTTGCTCTTTTTTTGCGGTATTTTAGGTTTTTCTCCAGGTTGGGAAGGTGTTATAGAAAAAGTAAGATGGTCATTCGATAGAGCTCATCGAGTTGTATCTTGGTTCGGTTTAATCAGGGTTTGGTCCGGTGTATGAGCGAATCCATGCAAGAAATATTTGAATCCAGCCCCAAGATATCCAACGGCTAAAATAGTTAAAAAAATAAAATATACATGAATGTCAGAAGAAGAGAAAGAAAGAGGGGGAAAGATTTCTAACGTTAAAAATCATTACTATTTATAGCCATTTTTGTTATTCGTGATAATTAGACAACGGTAAACAATCGAGATCAAATGAATTTCATTTCTATTTGTAAAATTTAACATCCCGCTCACTACATATAGTGTTCTTTGATGGTTTTGATTGATTGCCTAGCAATCGATCGTAAAGATCACAAGCATTCCTAAGAATGACAAAAAGAACAAATCTTGTAGCATTGACTATACCGCTAATTGATCTTTTATGTTCTTCTTCTTCACCTTCACAAAATGAAAGAAGATAAACACTAATTCAACAACATCAAATGGTTATCGAAATCCATCACAATGGCAATTTTCAAGTGTTTTTAGTATCTTCTCTAACATCATTATATTATGGAACAGTGAATGCATGAAAACAAAACAAAAACAAGTCTCTCTTATAGTTAATTTTCTTTATTTTTTTAGTTTGAATATTATCCTACTGTTTATTACTTATATTCATGAATTAAACAACAATCCGTTATACATTTAAACGTCGAACAATCTTCATCCTCGTTAGTTCAAGATATGGTTACAAAAAATTATTCGATAATGATCAATAAGTCGAGTAAGTTTTAGTTTATACAATAATAAAGAATTTATTCTTGTTTTTTCTTGTCTCGTTAAAATTTTAGATTTCTTCAATATTGTATGATATTAAATGAAAATGATCAAAAATATTTTTTATTAACATATAAGCGACAAACAATTTCGTCTTGAATTACATGATAATGTTCATTTAATCGATTTTAATCAATTGGAAGCAATACTTAATTAGAGTGAGGATTCCATTCATTTTTTAAGACGAATTTAAGAGACGGTCCACGAGAAAAACCAACCAATGGTAGCACATACTAAGTTTTAGTTTTTGAAATGAGTTATTCCATTCGATAGCCCGTAAAAAGCTATTCTAGAATCCAAATTTTTAACTTTTCCCATAACGCCAATCACGAGATATAAGTGAATCTTTGAGCACACCCTGCTATGTGATGTCAACAATTTTGATGATTTTGGATGTGTTCAGTTGTCCTCTTTTTTACAACCTATTTCTTTACTAAAGCTTCATTGTTTTGGTATCATTTAATAGAGCTCGATTTTCTCTATCAAACACAGCATGATAGAGCAAGAATCAAAAAGAAAAATGACGAGTAATGCACACTTTTTTAGCGAAAAATTTTCCCTTGCAACTACATCACAGTAATGTGCTCCCAAAATTAAATTAGCAGTAGGAGATACCTCGTGAAAAACTGCATTTTTTTATGTATGACCGAATAAAATCAGGCTTGGTATGGTCCGAAAACTTTTTAACACAAGCTATGGCCCCTATGCATGCTTTTGGGTGTCATCGAAAAATTTATTCCATTTTTCACAAACTAAAAGCAGATACCCTTCTAGAGTCAATCGTGCTGATTACGAATATCGAGATAAGAGCTCTCAAAGCTCTTTTATTAGTGGAATCGTTCTCACTCCAGTATAAACGGAATTTTCATTTTTGGGCTACCATGCGATAAATTTACCTTCAAATTTATTTGAAAATATTTTCTCTCACTCTAAATGCGAAGTACTTTACGAATCTGAACTTTTTTACGGCAAAAAAATTAACCGTTCCATAGTGAATGGCCATATTTGAACAGGAAGAGATCTTATTTTCAATGCACACATTTTCGTCTCACTAGCTCTTTATGAACCCAGCTTCAGAGGAACATGAAATTCGCAGGACAAGAGTAACTTTGCAAGCTCTATCGAGGGGTGATCTCAAAAGTATAGAAATTGCTCTGAAAATAGATGATATATCCCAGATTCCGACAAAAGTAACCATTTTGTCTAGATAAATCTGTTAGAGCAGTATGACGATAGGCATAAATACGGTTCGCAGATATGATTTAATTCAAGATATAGAGATTGAACGCATATTTGTATCATCTCTGTTGGGTGATAAAACTTGAAGATTTTGTTGCTTAAAAATTGCTTCAGAAACGTGTCAGCGACAACAGTGCAACTTATTTTGATGCACGTCTGCAGCAATCTTAGAAGTACTCCCATTTGCAACAGAATTCAGTAGTTTTTTTTGTAGTATATTGTGTGTACTTTTGTCCTAAGTGGTTCGAGAAAGACATACACGAAACAATGTAGAATGATTGTGTAGATTTTGATGCAATGAAAATAGATGGCATAGAATTTAAAAATACGCAAAATGGCGTCTAGCAGATGTAATCTTATTGTTTCAAACAGTATATACCAATAAAAGACTGGCTCTAGCCTCTTCTCCTCTTGATATCTTTCTACTGCGTGTAATCGCTACATGAGGCCGAGCCGTCGATATACGAAAAAAAATATAATATATACTTTATATTTACTAAGTTTTGGACACTATGCTTACGTTAGTGTTCGCCGTGCAGTAGAGATGTAATAATTTCGGCTCGAGCGACCGGAAACGGATTGTATTGGAAGATATTAGTCTAATACATTGTTGACTATTCATTGAAGTCGATGAAAAGCTTTCGTAAATTTTGTTATTTTGCAAATTTCTCTAAAGAAAGCTGATTTAACAGATAAAAACAGATTTTGGAGCATTTTCGTGACAGTTTGAAAAATTGGACAATGAACAATTTTTATAGATCAGATAGACGTGTTCATTATTAACGAAAAATATTTTCTCTCGTGAAAATTTTACCACGTTTTCAGCCTTTAGTCGATTCTTTGGCCAACTAACACGGAAAAAAACCAGCTTTGTATATGACTCAGAGTAGAATAGTACGATTTTCATGTTGACGCGAACCACTCATTCTGATACAGAAATAATAATTTGAGCTAGTGATAATTTTGAAATTACTAATTCAGCTTAGTATTGTGCTGAAATTTTGAGTATTCAATAGCAAACACGTAAAAAATGAAGATAAATTTTGTAATTATCTCAAAATATATAATTTTATTGCGCCTTTTTTAAATGTTTCAATTTTTAATGCTGTTTGTATTGATTAGCCTTTGACGTGTAAATTACAAAAAATGAACTTAAAACCTTTAAAGAATAGTGTATGTGTTGTAAAGGGGACCACTTTTTTTAAACTACAAGGTCATAATTCTTTGAGAGATATTCTGCACAACCCGATAAAGCTGTGAATTTAAGAATCAATTCGAATGATCGATTAATTCTAGCCATTATGTTGTCGTGTTGCAGCCCATTGTTTGAAAGAATTGTAAAATTCGAAGAAAATTACTTATTGAGAATCGTAGCATATCTTATGAAAAAGAAAGTTCTGATCTAGGAACACACTATTTCCGACGGATTCCAAGCTGTTCCTTATTTTACACTTCGAAAATTGATAACCACTATAACTACGTATTTGAAAGTAAAATGACAGCACACTTCACTATATTGTCTATTTTGAAATAATAATTCTATAATTTTGTACGATTTTCTATGCTGTTTGTACAGGAACATTTGTAGGTCGAAAGCACAGGCTACATTTGCATTATTGAGTTGAAAATTATCTAGTGATAATTAGTTAATATTTATATACTGCAACAAATACTGCATATCAGAATTATTTAGTTCAACGCTGCACTAAGCGACGTATAGAACTGCTTTACATTACAGTTGGATAGAAGAGATATGGGGTAAATATTGACAACGCACCTAACTTTTTCTCCTCTGCTTGATTTCAATCCATTTTCATTTCACTGGTTGTGGTTTATAAATATTTTACTTCGACACGATTTAGGTAAAAAAAACAACGTGCGACAATACTACTGTTTGCAGATAGTATTGAAGTACCTTTTCAGTTATATCAATTGATAACGTCGAAATTAATATAAAAGTATTCAGATGAATTTAAAAAGTAAAATATTTAACAGTTTGTCTGTCGTTCACTCTGTTTTCCTATAGAATTCTCATTCACATTAGGAACCCAGGTATAGTACGACCTAAATTTTTGGCAATATCACTAAATTCTCATGCTGTGTTAAACAGAAGTCTGAAAATAATACGAAACGAGGTATATAATAGTCGCAGTATGACAACAGAGAACATATTGGAGTCTTTACGTAGGGATCTGTATGGAGTTTTTCAATAGAGACACCTGCACTTTCGCTTGCTGACAAGAAAATCGCGTATTTTTAGTGTATTGTTCCGTTTCTCTTTATTGGCGATTCCAAGCTTGATTAAAATAACCGTTGAGAATCTAAGAAGAAAAAAACTATTCAAGTTCGTCTAATATTTCTATTTTTTCTCTGGATTCGATAGTAAATCTGCCCCATGGTTCTCCTATAGAGTCGCTACATGAAAAAAATAAAAATAAAGAGAAATTCTATACAATAAGTCCCGAGCATAACGAAGCATATCATCAAGCAGTGAAACTTTTATTTTCCAAGACTTTCCCTCTGTTTTTTCACTGATGATAATGATAATTTACAAAGTAAAAATTTAGGTTGCACGAAGTCAAGAGAAGGATCGGTATGTGTCATTAGTTCTCTTTCCATTTCAGTTGATCACGTTCGCTGTAACATCATTTTTCGAGTCTCAACGGTAGAAAGATGCTCGAATCACACTAATGGTGAAATATTTGCAAGTAATAAAGAAAAATTATCTATCAATGATTTTATGTGGAGATCGAGATTGGACATATATCACATCAGTAAAGCTACCCGAACAGTACAAAATGTATACTTCAACTCTTCGTTCAGTTGCTACTAGGTTTTTTTCCTTTTCTCATCTTGTAGATGGCATGCTCATACCGAAAACCATTATTTCATAACTTCAGTGTCAATACGAAACCCATACGAAACACTCATGCCAACGAACTTCGCGTTGATCGTAAACCATGTAGTACTCCCATCATGAAAAACTCTAATTTTCTATCAATAGAATTTTGAAAATTCATCTTCTACTTGCTCTCATTTTTATTTATATAAGTTAGCAACAACAATCAAACACACATATTTGCTTCAAAATTTTAGTCGCAAAAAAACAAGCCACATCATTGAAATCATACGATTTTGCCGAACACTTTCCCAAAAAAAGGACAATTTCGTCTGAATCTGGGATATATAATCTATTTTCATAGCTCTTTCTATATTTTTGAGACCACCAGTCGATAGAGCTCGCAAAGTTACCCTTGTGCTGTGAGTTTCATGTTGCTCTTGAGCTAGGTTCATTAAAAGCTAGTGAGACAAAAATGTTCGCATTGAAAATAAGATCTCTTCCTGTTCAAATATGGCCATTCGCTATGGAACGGTTAATTTTTTCGGCCTAAAAAAGTTCAGATTCGTAAAGTACTTCGCATTTAGAGTAAGAGAAAATATTTTCAAATAAGTTTGAAGGGAAATTTATCGTATGGGAGCCCAAAAATGAAAATTCCGTTTATACTGGAGTGAGAACGATTCCACTAATAAAAGAGCTTTGAGAGCTCTTATCTCGATATTCGTAATCAGCATCATTGAGTATACAAGGGTATCTGCTTTTAGTTTGTGAAAAATGAAATAATTTTTTCGATGACACCCAAAACCATGCATAGGGACCATAGCTTGGGTTAAAAAGTTTTCGGAGCATACCAAGCCTGATTTTATTTGTTCATACATAGAAAGATGCAGTGTTTCACGAGCTATCTCCTACTGCTAATTTAATTTTGGGAGCGCATTACTGTGATGTAGTTGGAAGGGAAAATTTTTCGCTAAAAAAGTGTGCATTACTCGGCATTTTTCTTTTTGATTCTTGTTCTATCTTGAGGGTGTGGGTGGGTGTGGGTGGGTGTGAGTGTGAGTGTGGGTCTCGATCTCGGTCTGGGTCTGGGTGTGGATATAGCCGTTTTCAAAACACGGAAAAGTTACCACCAGTCACAGTCAAACTCATACCCACACCCACATCCTAGAAAGTTGATAATGGTGCTGATAAGTCTAAATTTCGCGCTATTAACGTGTTAAAAGGAACCTCTTGGATGTACATGGTTACATTTCGACCGATCACATGTATTTTGAGAACAAAAGTCCTATAAGAATTCATTTGGTGATACCATGTTCTTTGGTCAAAATGTAGTTTATGGAGTTCTGTGGGTGTTCGTAAGAAAAAATTTAAGGTGTTCACGAAGAATCTGGGTGTTCGTGTTGAGAGGGGTCATTTTTTGTCTTTGTTGACAGTTTTTTTTCCTTATTGCTCCTAGAAAATGGGTGTTCGTAAAGATGACTTATACGCGATCTCACAAACTTGACTGTTCGTGCTGTTCGTGTATATTAGTACTACATTATACTCAGGATCTATTCTTATTTTTGAACTTTTCCAATTTTGAATTTTTATTTTGTATCATATCACAAAAACATAAGCCTTAATATTTACGATTAAAATTTTCATTGAATCAAGTAAACGACTAATTTCCGATTATTTATCAGACTTATAGAAAATTAATAATACCGCACAAAAGAAATAGTGCTAATATTTTATCCTTTCTGAAATAGATAGACTATTATATGAAAAGAACATAATATTCTTTTCGTTTCTCTTTTATTCACATTCAGTAGTATTCATTTCTTTTCTTCTCCTGATATAATTTCGTTTTTAATTGATGTACTCAATGATTTTAATGCTGATTCACTATCATTATCAGTTTCTTGCTTTACAATCTGATTATAAAACTGCACTGCTGTTCTTAAATAAATTAAAATTAAAAGAGTATGTTTGCAAAAGCACTGAATGATTGATCTTATTTTATTTTGTCTGGATGGTGTCGGTGAAGCTTTAATTGGCTCGAAATATTTCTTTCATTCGTCTCTCATTAATAAATAGTCAAAAAATTTACATTCAACTTGTACATTTTCCTTGGCATCTTTCTTATTCTAAAGTTTAAGAAAAAAGAGCATACAGAGAGAAACCAATATAATAAATGTAAAAGTTAAATAATCAAGTTTTTAATATGTGACCATATAGTCTGATTATTTGCTTGAATATCTTCCTTGACGAACACGCGTCTATTTGACCAGATGTCCATTTGAGACGCTTTAATCCATCGAGTTTTCCTCAAAAATTTGTATCCGAAGAAAAGAAGTAGAAATACAGGAATGAGAATGTAGGAAACAGCGAACGACACGATATCGAATGGCCGAAAGAAACTAGTGTATCCTTGAAAGAAAATGAGGAATATGTTGGCCCCGAGCCCAAAGTAGGCACCATATGGATACCATATCGCTCGAAATGGTAATTCATCAGCACTTACACCTTGTGCTGCTAATCCACGACGAAACTGAATATGTGTAAGAGTTATGACAGCCCAAACGATGAACGTAGCAACTCCAGAAAGATTAATTAAATACGTATATGCAGTACCTGCTCCGCCTGGTGCTTGATTGATAAAGCAGATAGATGCGAACAAATTACAGAAGAGAATCGCCGGCCAAGGTACACCATATTTGTTTGTGATGCCAAGAAACTTTGGTGCTCTACCTGTCTTGCCTAGATAACAAATAGTTCGTGACGTGACGTAGATCGACGATATACCAGCAGATACAACCGAGAGAACAATAAGTCCATTGATGATGTGAGCAGCTACATGGATGCCTGCCTCTTGTAAAGAGATGGTTAGAGGCGATGCAGCTGTCTTAGAAGTAGCCGAAAGAAGACGAGATGAATTGTACGGAATTAGCAAACCAATGAATAGTATCATTCCAAGATAGAAAATAACAATGCGCCAAAACACTTGTTTAATCGCTCGTGGAACGGCAGTTCGAGGATTTTGACATTCACCAGCAGTGACTCCTACCATTTCTACACCGGCATAAAGTGTACCTGCAATGACAAATACTTTGGCAATACCGTTGATTCCATCTGCAAATGGACCTGGATTTTGCCAATATCGTGTACCAATATAGGTACCTCCAACGACGCCGGTATCGATCAGAATGGCGAGAATAAAGTAGGCGAGAATAGCTACAATCTTAATTAGACTGAGCCAAAATTCGATTTCACCGTAAACGAGAACACCAACAAGCGATAGTATAAGAAAGGTAAACCACCAAACGATTATCCATGCCCATTGAGGTATAACTTGAGTCCAATACATAATGACGATCGATATGGCATTATATTCGTTAGCGAGAACTGATATCCACATATACCAATATATCCAACCGAGAGCGAAAGAGAGAGCAGGATCACAGAATCGTCCAGCAAAGTCTGTGAAGGCACCACTCACAGGAATCGCAGTAGAGATTTCACCAACTGATTGCATGACGAAAAAAACAATAATTCCTGTGGCAGCAAATGCAATCAGAGCGCCGGCAGGGCCAGCATAAGCCAGTGCAGTACCGGAGCCAACAAGTAGACCAGGACCAATTATACCACCAATAGCAATCATGGTTATATGTCGACTCTTAAGTTCGCGTTTAAGCTTCTCATCGGACATTTTATTGTCATTGGAAGCGTTGGGAAGATTATCATGCTGATTTTCGCAAAGTTCAATCATTTTCTGGTTGAAATCTAAACGATAGAAAAGAAAAATATGGATATAGCATTATCGATTATGTATTATGGATGAATGAAAATTCGAGATTTCAAATATTCGTGTACTACTACGCACTAGTGACAATATACCATATTCATCTGTCTTGTAGGGTACGACATTTGGCTTAGCAGCGTGTGTTACTTTTCTGCACACATTATCGCATTGTGATGAAGGTTCTTTTTCTCTATGTGCGCTCGCAAAAGAGAGAGAAGCACTGAAAAATGAAGAGCATCATAAAAAAATTACCAAAAAATGTAATTCACTCCATAGAATAGACAAGTAATAATGATGCACATGGATATACTAATAAAAAACAGGAAACTACAGCGATTTCTTACATATTTGATCGTCTATCTAGATCGGACACGAAACAATGTGCCCTTGTTTATGATAATGGTAAAAATCAGCTGTTCCTGATATGCTAATCGACAAAATATAAGACGTTTCATTTCTCTTTATTTGATCACTATGACTGACGTCCTCACTTGTCATTATAATATAACATTATTTTTCTCTGTTCATTTGTATGATTGGAAAATACATGGTACAGTTGCGTCCTTTGAGCTATGCTTATATAGTCACTCTGGTCTGATTGGATTTGGTATATGTACTCAGTTACAAAATCATGTTGTGAGGATTTCTTTAATGCTTGTCTGTTTATTTAATGAATAGCAAACGAAAATAATAGCGAAAACAACAATCGGTGATCAAACAACAATAATAATACATGAACCGATATCGATGGATAAAACCAATGAAAACAAAAATATGAACGAAATAACGTAAAGGTGTATACATGCTTGGAATGATAGATGTCGTCCGATAACAAAAATCTTGATAAAAAAAAGTAGTCTAAACCCATTCTCATCAATTGCGGGGAGAACTTACACGTTAAAAATTGATTCTCATACTCAGATTTCACAGGATGTTGGGTTTTTAATGTCAATTGAAACATCATATTCATGAAATAATCGAATACAAGGTATTTCGAGGATTGTACTGAGACAGCTAAGGAACGTTTCACTGCTAGACAAAAATAAAAAATAAGAAATTTCCTCATTTTATTTTGCTGATATATAAGTTGTTTCTTCTTTGTTTGTAGATATCAATCAATCCGATGATTAAACTTCGAAAGAAACTGCGAAATGTTTGTTGTGAAATCACGATTGAGAGCAACTTATTAAAGAGAGAAAAATGTTTTTTTTAAATAAATAAGGATTCATTTTATTTAATCAGTTTTGTCAATGTAAGGCTAGAATAAATCTTCAAGAATCACCATGACAATGTAACCCGCTTCAATAAAAATTCAATCACTTAAAGAACACATTGTTAACTACTTATCTGCATTTAAAAATTAGAGATTAGTTTATTATTATTATTTGAAATTTTGTCAAAACAGAAAATTTATCACGATATCAATTAAAAAATAATAAAAGTAAATAAATATACTTCACATTTAAAAAAGAATCACATCAATGTTAGAAATAAAAAAGAAACAAGCAGTAGAACTAAAATTATCACAACAATAATCACTGGTGCTATATTCAGCAAGAAAAACTAAAATTTGAGATCAACATGAATCAGATCTATTCAATTTGTTACATTGTAGCTTTGCCAAGGTTGTTGACTAGGTGTTATATAAATTCTTGTTTTATCATGACGGCATTGAACAACGCCTCGATATGCTGTTCGAGGTACATTACTCTAAAAAATAGGAGTATATGATGCAAGAAAATATTTATCAAAAACAAAAAATGAACTTGGCGCAATTCAAATTTCGTTTTGTCTTGTTTATCTTTGTCCTAAGTTATTACAACCTCGATTGATGACGTCTCCGTCTAAAATTTCGATTATTTCATTAAGTAGTTTCGATACAACATCATCTCATAAAAAAACTCAATGTGTTTCCTGCCATAATCATACTGAAAATAATAATAATAATAATAATAATGATAAAAGTTCATACAATGTAAAACAACCGATTAAAGCAAACTTATTCAATCAAACCATTGATCAAGCTGTTGAATATTTCGAACAAATTCTTAAACAATGTACATCCTCTTCAAATACTACAGTCGATCAACAAGAGCGTATAAATGACAACAAATTAAAAGTTGAAACTAAAAAACGTGACTGTGAAGAATTCTTAAATTTATTAAATACAAAAAAAAATTTCAAACTCAAACAACGAGATCAAAAAGTTGATTGTCGTCACTGGTGCGAAGAGCAAAATCAACGAATTGCAAAATATAACAATGCAACCGATGGTACTAATAGAAAAGATCGTTCGAAAAATCGAAATAACGATGGATCGATATTCTATTGTCGAAAAGCTCTTTTACAAAAATCAGATGGAATCACTTACATCTGTATTCGAAAACGACTAAATTAAATATTCATTGCTTCTTACCTTTAAGTCAGTCATTAGTTCAAGTGCCTTTGCTATAGTAACGAATTCCTCATTATTACTATAACGTAGTTTTGCGCATGTCATATCACTATTCATTTTATTTAAATCAGACAAAGTTATCACAGGACAAGTATCAATAAATGCTTGAAATTTTTTGTCATATCGCTCCTAGGAAAAAAACATCGTTTTTTGTTTATAAAATTTTCAAAAAAAAACATAATTAATTGATATACTTTGATAAGATAGCTAACATCAATAGATTTCCAATCAATAGGATCAGAATTTTTGATAATCTTTCTCAAATAATGATCATAAAATTGACCTCTATGAAATAAAAACTCGATACAATAACGACAACAAATTAATCCAACCAATAGACATACCCGCTTACGCCTCTTTTACCTTCAGGTGATATACCTGTGCGTGATACTTCTGGTCGAATACAGGCTCGATCACGACGTTGTTCTGGTTTTCTCATCCAATCATCCCAAAAACTAGTCATTGTAAAAGAAACTTTAAAAATTTCATATTTTTAAGTTCATACGTGAACTAACCCTTGCGGCCAATTATCTCTTATTTCATTCCATACTGTTTTTGTTAACAACCAACCAAGACCAGGAAAAAAATCACTACGATGCAGAAGATCTTAGAAATAGAACAAAACAAAAGTAACATAACTGATAAAATAAATTTCTTTTCATTCGTACTTGCTTGGCGATCAATTTTTTTATCGATTCCGTTATCGTTCCATGCTGATATGCACCAAAGAGTTTTATCATATTTTAGTAATGGATAGAGTGCTTGAAAATAATCGAGAAAATCTATTGAAACTTCCAAATCATCTATAGGTAAAATAAAAACGAGTTAATGTAAATTAAAATCATTAGTCAACCTTCAGTAATAATTATCGCTTCATAATTAAGTGTATTAAGAACATAATTCAGTGAATAACCATAGTGACGTGATATTTTATAATATCCAGATAAGAGATGATCTTTTGGTGGAACAATAAGAGGACCAAGATCTGGTAACTAAATATGAAATAAAATTTTTTTTTTTCATTTGAATATTTCCGTTGTACGGTAAAGGACATCCATACTTCAATAATTTCTTTAATTTTATCACCAAAACTTTTAGCAACTTGAAGAGTTTCCTTGTCATGACAGTCTAAGCTGACTATGATTGGATTTAAATCAGAATTATTTCGAATTCTAAATAAATAAAATTGATTATCTCCATGAAATATAATTTCACACTATTGTTACATACCTAAGCAAAGCTTCGATATGAACCTGAAGAGCACGTGCTCGGTTACAAGCAAAAACAACAATAGGTAAAAGGACATCTTTTTTCTATGCAAAGAATAAAATGAAAATTCTTCCATAATTTAAAAATAGGCCAACAAAAACACAACCGTACTGTTAATAGAGGTTCTGATAATGAAGAAATGTTAGTTGTTTGTCCTGCTCGAATTATTTTCGTAGTAGTTGGTGATCTCTAAAGAAAAACTAGCGATAGAAAAAAATAATTAAACTAAAACTTCGAAACAAACAAGTTCATTATTATTTGCTGAACCCGGGAAACCTTTAATACTGAATAGTAATATAATATTGATCAGAAAGAAAATACTGGCATTAACAACAACTTTTCTAATAATTCTTAATCGCATATTTGCATATTTTCCATCAGTGCCAATACTTCATCATCTAGAATAATCGTTTTTTTTTTCATAAAAAAATATTCAATTTAAACAAAATGTTTGTCCTTTTCTCCTACGACACTATGTTGTTGACGATTGGAAGTAAAATTCAAACTCACAGACTGCATTTCAATCGTTATTACAAATGTAATTATTGAAATGTCACAGCCACTTTAGTAATACTTATTTGTGAATAACACACGTTCTATTAATTGTGTATGAACTATTTTCTCTTTGTTTCTACGGCTTTTTTTTATGATAGAAAAATAAACAAAAAACGCAATTCAAAGGCAAACAATGCCATGTTGCTGCTTTTTTTTTATTCATCAAGCAAAACAAAAAACAAAACAAGAACAGAATCAAGCATTAACACGAATTTTTTTTTTACTTCTTCCACCACTCTTTATTTTTCGTTCTTCACTATCATCAACCAATGTTGGAACTGAATCGTCATTGTTATTGTCGTTTAACACTTCTTTAGCAGCAGCTAAAAGACGTTTTCGTTTCTCAGCTCTTGGTGCTGGTTTACTAGCAAAATTTTGTTCGATATGTTTTGGTTTTTCATTTTTCTTGGCAAGACGAGTACTAGCAACACGTTTAACGAATTCGGTGTCAACAACAGGTTTATTTTCAGCATTAAAAACTGGTTCATCTTCAGCTCCTTTCGTTTTTTCTTTCTTCGGTTTAGAATTTGTTGTACGATGTGTTTGAACACCTTTAATCCAAGTTTTTTGTAAACGTTTTGTTGATTTCTTCTTAGTAACATTGTTACTTAATTTATTTTTTTTTGTTAAATGAACATTTCCATTCGCTTCTACAATCACATTAAGATTTTTTTCAACGGTTGATAATTCACCTATTTGTGTCAATTCATTTTGACTAGTTATCGGTAAATTTAATTTTGAAACATCATTTTTATTATGTTTACTATAATAAATCGGTAATGATTGTAAATTATTACCATAGAAATAAGCATGATCAATATTTAACCAACTACCAGGTAATTCTTTGCCAATCGTTTGACAAATTGTTGTAAGATTTTCTATTCCATGATCAATAGATTGTTTTACAGTTGTAAATTGCATAGAAAAAAGTGGTCCTGTACCAGCCATACGGCCAGATATTGATGAACATAAGGAAATTAAACGTTGTTTAAAATCTTTATTAAATACGTTGATACCTAATGGCATTTTTCCGTGAGAACGAAAATGTTTGCCAAGTAATTGACCACGCATTAATGATGTCATGATACGTCGATCGGCAAGAAACAGATCGTATCGTGCACATAATTTTCTTTTAGCTTCATATGGAATTAATTCCTAAAAATAAAATAAAATAAAATAAATTTAATTAATTCAAAATTTCAAAATTTACTTGATTAATTTGTTTAAGTGTCATAATTTCAATATTAAATGGAAGTTTAAATTGATCGATCATAGATTTATAACGACGTACAGTTGCTTCATATTCTCGACCATTAACATCATCATCACGTACAAAAAGACATACGTCACGTGTTGATTGTTGAATGAATGGATGGGGCAATTCCGATGAAAGACGTAAATAAGTACATCGAGGTATTTTATGTACGTGAAGATAAAGACTTATTGGTATTGATTCATCTAATAATTGTTTATGACCTTGTTGAGCATTATTAATAATTTGTTTCAAAGCTACCAATGCTTTTTTACACAAATTTAAATCAAATGGACATTCAGATGAAGTATTTTCTTTAGTTGAAATTTCCATTTTGGTTTCAGTTGATTTTGCTTTCATCTTAAAATATACCTAAATCAATATTATTATTTATTTGTAAAATTATTTTGAAATAGACTTTTTAGATAGAAAATAATCCGAATGAATAAATGGAATAAAATAAAGAATTCGAAAGGTTGATCAGTATCACCAATGTAAAAGAAATCTTTGTTGGCCTTCACGTAGGTACAGCAATTACTCATTGATTGAAAGCGACATCTGCATTTTAAATATCATATATACCTCGAATTAGCGAAGGTAGTAAAGAATAGATTTACTTGCGTTGTTCGTGTGTAAGAATTATCTTTAAAACACGGTTTATAATTGAACATATTGCACTATTCGAACAAATAGCGTAGGATGTTTGTTGACGTCACGGATTGACATTTCAATATTTTTTTTGTGATTAGCTGTTTAACATACTTTGGATCGATACCCTTCGAAGATCAAAATCCAGTCTACGTATTTGTTAGAAACACAATACTATTTCTATTCTAATGAGTCGACATCTGAAATCCTTAATGGAATATCTTAATTTATCATTCCCAACTTTAAATGTTATCATCCCAATTTATTTCTATAAATTTCATGATATTTTCATAGCACCACATCAATACAAAAAAATCATTATCTCCTCCCAAGACGAAGACAACAAAATCTGTATATACTTAGAAAAACGACCGTATTTTATATCGCTTAAACTTGACAGTAGTGTTTCTCCGTATCGTATACGAAGAAATATGAGCGTTTATTTGAGACAAAATATTGATTCAAACAGAAGTCCTATATGATTTTTATCAATGATCGTATTTCTTCGAATAACTATGATACGAAAAGACCTGCGCTGATTTAGAAATAATTTGTATAGAAAACAAAAATTGACATTCTTAAGTGCTAATCTTTTGTTTGAATAAACTTTTTATTTTTGATCAAAATAACATTCTTTTGATTCTTTATTGAAAAATAAAACGTCATAGTACACTTGAAATTCAAATAATTATGAAAATGAATATAGTCATTGTAAGAAAGAGAACACAATCAAATTTCAATAATCAAATCGATTAAACAGCAATCGTTGCCACCTGCCAAATGACTCACAATCAACAATGATTGTTGTTGTTCGACTGATAGTGATAGTCAAATGATCATATTCACTTACCCTTTTGTCAGTTACATCTCTATCTATTTATCTCCAATCGATTGTTTATAAAATGAGCTTAACAGATACTAGTTTTAATCTCAAGAGAGCGATCATCATCATCACCATCATCGTCATCGTTGATTAAAAAAACAATGAAAAGTAATAAATTGAAGAAATCATTCCTATTACATTTATATACTAATGAATTATAGAAAACTCTTGTTTAATAATATTTCATAGAATTGAATTATAGTTAATTAATACACATGCATTCAATCATGCTGTGTAATTGATGAGAATGATCGGATAAATCATTAAAAAATATCGATGTCTCTCTCTCTCTTTCTCTCTTTATGCACATATATATTCATGTATTTGATTACGTCTATATGTGTATATATAAATTCAATGCTCTTTTCTATGTCTGTAATGTTGATGAGGGACAGAGAACATACATATACGCACAAGTGTTGTTGTTATTATATGTACCATATAATAAAACCTCGATAATGAAGCAATTATGGTCATTTCTTTTTTTTTTTACTGACTTTTGCTCTTTCTTCTTTCCATCTCATAGAGATAATTCGTGTATTAATCGGACAGACACGATAGTTAAGATTTCTTATTCTTTTTTTTCCTTCTATGGATTTCTTCTATTCCCAATCCGTATCCGATTGGCCTTATCCTTGCTGTATATATGTGTTATCAGAAACACGCACTAGGATACAGGGTGGAGAAGAAAGACGAATGATATCTACCAGTGTATCATGCAAAGCTAGTGTCGATCATCACACATCTATTCAACAAAGTTTTTTCCTCTTCTTATTCTTGTAGATAATACTGTCAAAGAACAAATTCGATTACTTGATTGCTAGTGTACTAGTCTATATTATCACAAGAGAGAATGGCATTTGGCTGATGTGTATAATACCAACAAGGTGTTATTCGATATATTCTTGAATGTTAATCGGTGTCGCCGCTGTTTTCACAAATTCTTGTCAAACATGACACTCATCAATAGTTGTTTTTTTTTTGTCTATATTTCTTTATATCCGTCATATACGACCAGTGAATTAACTGTATAGAAAAAAAAGAGCAATTGAATAAGAACAAAAAAAACTTTGAAAGAAAAAGACAACAAAAGAAAAGAAAAAAGTACAGACGTAAACAAAATGACGACAAATAATATATATATATATTATATATGTCAACTGAATTTTCGCGCATTAGCATAGAGTGATGCAGCATAGAGTGGTGATATAAGTGGATAAGGATTTGTTGTTGAAGAATTTGATGATGAAGATCCATTCATTTGTTGTTGTTGAGAATTATAAAATGATGCAGCACAAGCAACATAAGCTGCAGCAGCAGCTGAATGCATTCCTACAGATGATGAGCCGACTGTAGTTGGTATTGTTGGAGAATTAACATCGAGGCCAGGATTTTGTTTTTTCCATTTTGTTCGTCGATTTTGAAACCTTGATTTCATAAAAAAAAAAAGAAAAATGCTATTAGTTCGTTTGTTTTTGTGAACGAATGAAGAAAACAAATCATACCAGATTTTTACTTGTGTTTCTGTTAGTGATAATGATAATGCAAGATTAAGTCGTTCGCAAACGGATAAATACCGTGTTTGTTTAAATTTGTTTTCTAATGCAACCAATTGCTCGTATGTAAATGCCGTTCGTGCCCGACGTGGTTTTGATGGTTTATCAGCTGTCGATGAAGTTGTTGATGATGATTTTGATTTGTCACCATCACTTATAGATACATTTAAATCGTCATCATGAGTCTTATCACCAGTTTCTGATAGACATCCATCTAATAAAAAACAAAATATAGAAGATGAAAGAGTTAAAAACATCTAGTATTCTAAGAAAAGAAAAAACCGATGCGCTAACTTACCAGATACATCACAATCACTGACTGAATCATGATGTTCATCATCGTAATCATCATCATTATCTGAATGTGAATAGACGGATTTAAGATTCTTTGCTATATTATTATTATCATTTAAATGATTGGATTTTTGTTCAAGTATTAATTTTGTATAATCATCTAATCGTTGAGCTTTAGGTTTCTTAATTAAATGATTAAGACGAGTATTATTATTACTGTCAACGGATGATGCTGAAGGTTTAGCAAGTATATCACAGATGTTAAATGTGCGTCGAGTAGAAGATGAAGAAGAATTGCAGGACGATTTAATCGGTGAAATATGTGATGAAGAAGATGAATTTATTGAAATTGGCGACGAATTAATATTGCTTGGTGAAAGTATACGATTGGTTAATGAACCAAGTTTTGTTAAAGTTATTGGTGTTGTTGACGGAGATGGAATCGGGGACGGTGGAGATGATGATAGATTTGTTTTCAATTTGTCGTCATGGTCAATTGAAGGCACAGTCATTTCTAATTTTTCATCACTCATCAGAAAAGATTCTGATCTGGAAAGATTTCAGAGTATATAAGTATAATAATATGTATTATTGTTTTTTTTAGGACAATATATTCGACGCGTATTGTTCGATTGATTATCAAATCTCTTGCCTCGTTTTACTCCAATAAATATCTAGTGTTTTTTTTTTATCTTTAACGATCACGAACTCTCGATGATTGCTGTTAATGACTGTGTGTGTGTATGAAAATTTCTCTTATTCTCTCTTTTCCCTCATGTAAATACGATACATACATATATATAAAGAAAGTGAATGAGACCAAACAAGAGAAACACACATAGAGAGAGAGAGAGGGAGAGAGAGGGAGAGGGAAAGAAAATCTCAACACCCATCAACGAAGAGACTCATCGGAGCGATTACGCATCTATACACTAGCAAATTATGATTATGATACCCGTGTGTGTGTGTATGTGCATGCGAGAAGAGTACCAAATACGAACGAACGAGTAAAATGAGAGAGTCCTTTTTTCCCATTCGCCGAAACATATGCACTAATAGCAGCAATTCTCTCGGCAATTTAGCAAACCATTTATATGCGTCCCGAATAGAGAGAAAGAGAAAAATACTAGGAAGAAAAAAAAGCAATTGATTGAGCTCGTAGATGCCATATATATGTGAATGTTAAATTTGCAACGGCGTATGTCAATAAAAAAAAAGACACAGCGAGAAAGAAGGAAAGAGAATGGCGAATGCGTTCGATCGTTAAATTAATTGAGTGCCAATGAGAGAAGAATAACAGCAATACTATCCAACCATTGAAAAAACAGACGGTTTTAATTTTTGATTTGTTTCAAAGAAAGGCAACAACAAGATGTTTGGTAACTTTTCTTTTATTTTTTCTAAGAAGAAATACGCCAATTAACCTTTCACATGAGAATATTTGAAAGATTATTATCTTATTTGATTTACAAACCACTTTCATAATCTTGACAAGTTTATTCAGGTTTCTATTTCAATAATAGCGCACTTATGTTATTTTTGTAACTCATTCCTTTATTTTCGATTTAACTTACTTTTGACATACATTTGCGCAGAGTAACTAATCGTCGCAAAAGAAATCTAACCTGTAGAACACTAAATTCCATGTTTCAAGACTACATTTGTTCTTAATTAAAAATCATTATCTCGTATATTATATCTTTTAAAAGAAACTTGTTCTATCTATTGAATGTAATGTCTTTGAAAATTGATACGAACTATTTTCAAGAATGTCTATAAATAGTGTCCAAAGAACTATTTCGACACATTAACAAGAACAAATATAGCTAAGTAAGTATGCTAAAAACAGATAAAGACAAAAAAGAAAGAGAAAAAAAGAAGCTAACTAGAAACAACAAATCATTGTCATCATCTAACTAACTAATCCAATAGAAGAAGATTTATCTCATCTATCAAAACTACGACTCTAACATTTGATAACATTGCCAAAAATGACATGCAGATAGATATATTTTCTGTTGCATCATGAATTTTTCTTTTTCTAAGCAATCGATGTACATCATTTGTGTGCACGCTTCCACGTGGAAAATGAATATAGGTGATTAGCATGTGAATCAATTGAATGCATAAGCAAGCATATGAAGCTCATCATCGTTAGGCTTCAAAATAGATTGTTGACTGATTTAATCGATTAATCTCACTAACATTATGTATATGCGCATGATGACGCAAATGTTTTCTTTACACACATATATCCAAAACCGGAACATTTTTCGTTTGTTAAGTGGAAATGAAAAAAAAAGCACGTGATTATGTGTATCTTTCTGTTCTATTTCAATTAATATGCTGATTGGCAATGAATAGAAATGTAGAAATCAATTTTTAAAATAACACACTTGACGATGTTAGGTGTTCTTTCTTTTATTTTCTTTTGTTCGATTAAACTCGAGTTTGTCTCTCCCATATAATATATATATAATAAAGAAATTGACAGGCATTCAATAGAAACTTGTCGAGAAAAACAAATACAATCACTCAATTATATGAGTAGACGACCATAGCAAAAATCATCAATTTGCTTATATTGTCGAACGAGTCGGTAAGGAAAAAAATCTCATTACGTATCTTAAAAGTAAGAGAATTCATGATAATTTTGTACGTCATCTATATTCATATTAAAAATTAACAATCATTTGTTGACATGCTTACGGTTATTAGTTTAGTAGACGAATACATATAAAGAAGAAACAAAGTGAATTGATTTTCACACCCGATCAGAGACATGAAGCCTTCGCATTATTTTTCCTTTTTTTTACTTGTTGCTGTACTTAAATACATAAAGTACAAGAAAGATCAAATCATGTTTGACAACAATTTAAATTTTTAATCGATTATTAGTATAATGAAAAAAAGGAAAGAATGAATAACACGACATCGAGACCTTTTCTTTTTTTTTGTCTCTATTGCAAAAATTTATATGCGGAAATAATTGGCTGTCATGTTTTCGTATTCAAGTGAAGATTATTTTTCTTTTTCATAAGGGATTCTTGTCTATCGATAATGACTTTTTTTTCTTCTGTCTATTATTTTCAACGGTAGTTCTATCTATGCATCATCGTCTTGTCTACTTATCCTGAGGGAAAATAGGTAGGCGAACTTAGATGTACGCGTGTGCATATCGATGTCAATCTGGCTACCAATGGTATAATTGATTAATCATTCCGGTTATTAGGCTTCGTCGTCTTCTCACTATACTCATTTGATGAAACTTACTTTTGAAATACGACTCCTACATACGTGCACATATATGCATAGGCACATACACAATAATTTTGACTTTGATTGATTGAATAAAAAAGAATATGAGTAGCAATTTTAAATCTCATTTACATGGATCATGCTATGCCGCTTACTGACGTCTTTATATAAAACGATTCTTATCGAGTAAAGTCGGTAGTAGTTAAGGGGGCGCGCGTGCTCGATATAAGGAACAGATTTGTGTCAATTGCCCGTCGCGCACACACACACATATATATATACAAAAGCCGCAAATAGATATATACATTCATTGATTCATTTCGTTTGAACATTTTCAATCGATTATTTCCATCCATATGTAAATATTGACTCTTTCGATTTCTCTACACTTGCTGATGATGATTCTTCTCTCGTCAATCGTATCATGTTTCTTAATGATCACCAGCAGCACGCGCTTCTTTCATTCAATTAGGACAAACCACAGTATGTGTTCTTTTGTCGTTGATAAGTTTGAAACTTGTCGGAAGAAAGTGCGCGTATGAGAGAGAGAGAGAGAGAGAGTGAGTGAATAAATGAATAAGAATGGCACTTGCTCTTATCGCTATATATTCTCACCGCCTGCTCATGATTTGCTACATATGTGCTGTAGTTATTCTCTCATTTTTTTTAATGAGAACAACGAGAACGCGTCGAAGATCAATATTATTCTCCCTCTGTATGTGTCTGCCTATGATCTCTTGCTCATTGCTAAAATATTCTGTTGATTTGTCGCACATTTGTACACACATATATATATATATATATATATTCATATTTTATTGAATTCATGCGATATTTAAAATTTGTTTTGCTTAGAGAGAAAAGAAAAGAAGAAAAGGAAACTCGATTAAAGTGATCTAAATGTATCAAAGTCATTATTTAATAGGAATTGAATTGATATTCAATAATCTTATTCATTCAAGATGAAATATAATTACAAATTCAATCTTCTTCTTCTTCTTCTTCTTGTTCATTTTGTCCTAATTATCACGCACATAAAAACACAGGTGAAAGAGATTTTATTTTTTCTTCTTTCCTCATGGCTATTTATTGTCTGGCGACGAAGATGATGATGATACATTAATAGTACTAATGATTAAAATTTTGTTCTGTGTACCAAGAAAATAAATCAACAACAAAACAAAAAAAGACGGCCTTCTTGATGACTATATCTCCTCATTTCCTTTTCTATCATCAAATCCTATTGTAAATTATTCACACCTTTAGATTTCTCTTATCTTAAAAGAAGAAGTAAGAAGAAAAAAAAAGAAAAGAAAACTAACAAATGAATAGATCCTTACGTACACAGTTTGATTGGATGCCTTCGAGCTATGGCAGCATAGCATATGATCTAAATTCAATGTGACATTGCCAATCTGTTATCCATTATTTCTAATTGGCAAATGCATGCGTATAGAGAATACATTTATTCACTTGTTCGATAGTTTTCCCGAATAGCATATTTCTCTTTTTCTATTGGCCGAGAAAAATAATAACAGTACCACTCAAGTGCACGATGTAATAATGGTTATTGATAGGCAGACATTAGTGCAAATTGTTCTATTATTCGACATCGATCATGACGATGACGCCGTACACACATATGTGTGTCTCTTAAGAGGAAAATGTTAACTTATCCATGATAACATCTTTTTTTTCCACTCTTTTTCTCTTCATATCCAACTAAGAATATGAATAAGATCGATGAAGTGCAAGAATATTAGTTAGAAAAGATCATACAACCTTTTTATGTCTGTTGGGTAAAAACGCAATACTAATCATGTTCTCGGTATGTGCGACGACGGAAGCTAATATATCATCGTTATTTACTTGGAATAGATATTTACTTGTCGAACAATATACATATATTGATATCTATGGAATCTTAATGACGACAAGTGTTTTGTTGATTAATAATTCTTATAAATGAGAATGTTTCCTTTTCTCAAGAGATAAAAGAAATAATCCTAAATCTTTTTTTCTCGAACTCAATAATAGAAATAAAACATTGCTTCATAGGAATATATTATAAGAATTAATAATTCATAATTTTCTCGGGTATCTTCTATAATTGACAAAACGATGTTACTCCGATATAATAACGGAAATAATTAAGCAGAACTATTTGTTAAATATTGTATGCCTATGAAAATGGAACATTATTTGCCATGAAATTTTTATGAATATAATCATAAGCAATTGTAATGCTCAAGAATTTTAAATCTATCCATGGTACAGTCATAGTTAAAGCATTCGTGGAAAAGAAAAAAATATTAACACAATTTATGTTTGCCACACAAATGCTAAGCGAACTAGCCAGTATGCTAGAATCAAGTCAATCGTCGCCTTTTTATTGATAATACCTTTATAGATGAGAATAAATATTTCATGAAAATTTCAAGTAATTGATATCCAGATTTTACTACACAAATATAATGAAGACATTTGTTATTAATTTAAGAAAAGCAAGTCGAATACGGTATCAATAAAATGCAAGTCCTATTGAATTTGGTCGTTTCTTTGGAACTTTTCTTTTTTTCGATCGATTTTCTCTTGTTGCACTTAAATTTCTTTTTGAATCGTTAACAGAAGATCTGACATATGAATCTATTGTTTATTTTGTTCTTCGTAATGCTATCAGTTTTGAGTGTCTTCTATGCTGTGTAGCGCGTCATTTTTGGAAAGATACAAAAGAGCAAATTATCTATTTTAGATTCAGTCTTATCTGATCATGTTAGTTTGCAAATAGAATGCGAAAAAGACCATGTGAGACCTTACAATAAACGATGAAAACTATAAGATGCTGATTTCACATAAAAACTTGACATCTCAACAATGTGTCGAAGTGAATTTCTATTGTTTTTGATTCTGTACTTACAACCTGAAGTACCTATGTTTTTCACTAGTTAAAAGTGTGAAAAGTTAACAACAAATATCGAAATATTTTCCTATAGAGTTAGGCATCAATTGCTGATCTTGAGCACACCCACATAGCGTAATAAAATAGAATAGATTTTGATTTCTTGCAATAGGCATAAACTAGGATTTGATAATCTACTGTTTCATGAAGATACCGAACTGAAAAATATGAAAATATTGAAGATTTTCAAGTGTTTACATAAAAAAAGATTCTGGTTAGAAAGAAGTTTTCGTGATTGATTCACGAAGGTATTCATTGAACATTTGAGTATTTTTGCTACAGTGCTCGTGCCTTGTGATTATCGAACATCATGAAATTTTCTCTAGTTTAAGAAATGTAGTTTTTATTTTTTAACAGCATAACAACAATAAAACAATACGTAATTATCGAGTACTTTCAATTTCTTTATTTTTATCTTTTTCTTCATGACTAGTGGATAGTATACTGAATTCGATTAGCTGTTATGAACCAATGACTTCTCTTTGAAAACGTAATTCTTTCAATATAATCAACAGCTACTTTGAGATGATTTTTTAATGCTTCATAACTCATTTGTAATTCTTCCATTTTTTTTCTGAATCGTCTTTTCTATTTGTTCTTTGCCATTAATGGCGATAGAGTTTTTGTTAACCTTTCAGAATTACTATTTGGAAATATAAGTGCCGCAAAGGAGTCCATTTCATCACGACCACCTAACAGAACAGTATTATCGAATTGTTGTGTATGATACCGTGGCATTTTTCGATTCAGTGTTGTTGATGGCTTTGTATTACATATTGAATGAGCACGAGTGATGGTTGAATGACGTTCTGATTTCATTGCCTAAGAAAAAATATTGAGTAAAAAATAAACAATAAGTCTAGATTTGATATCACAAATATTGCTATTCTAGATTATTTATTACTCGTGTTTGAGAAAACAATATATACCATATTATTATTAACTAACGATTAATCCTGAGAAGTGCTACAATTGTTGATAAAAATCTACAGGGAAATCTTCAGTAATGTTTACTCGTTCATATAAATAATGATGATTATTATTAAAGCTATTCTATATGGAAATATTCTGTGTATGTTTTTGAAAAAAAACCATTAATTTTCTTTTTCATTTATTGAAATTCCAAGTCCTAATTGATTAATTACCTGTTCGGAGCGATCTTTCAAATGATAGAAATCAATTGCTTTTTCACATTGTATTATTTGCGCTTGAATATTTGATATTAGACTAGTATCGTATAGACTTTTTTGTATTGTTTTGAAATATTCTATGAACAAATGAAAGATAGTTCAGTGCTATTTTTGAATTCCTTAACAAACCAATTGCACGTAAATAACATTCAATGGCTCGAGTCCACTTTTGTGCTGATGCTTGAATATCACCTAAACGTATTTGTTGATGAGCCTATTAAAATTGAAATTGAATATTGATTCAAAACAAACATTCAAATAACATACATGTGGAAGTGACGGTGAGTTTTCAAAATTCATCAATATAAATAATCTACAGATTTGTTTTCGTCTTTTAATAAGAAGAATTTTCTATCTCTTATTTCGTCTTTTTTTTTTTATAAATATGAGCGTACATGTGTATTGTGCAAAAAAAATGAGAGAAAGAAAGACACGAAAAATGTATTCAGTAGGAATAAAACTTTTCCCGAAAAAAGAGAGAAAAAAAAGTAAAGTAGAATTAATGAATAACACACGTTCATAGATTTGCATACAAATACAAATGACATCGACAACAAATAAAGACAGAAGCAGTAATAATGTTGTCAAAATACGAAAGACATTTCGTTGGAACAACAAGAAGAATAAGAAAGAAGATTTGTATGTATTGCCGAAAAAGAGGAAAAACGATCGTTGTTTCATTTTATGTTTTAACGCACATCGTAAGAGATAATTTTATTGCTTTGCACGTGCTCAGATTGTACTGTTATTAGCAGGAAAATGCCATTTTCTACATATATATATATATATATATATAGAAATGTGTTATGCACATAAAGAGACCTATTTATGAATGACTCGAAAAGAAAAAACAGCAAAACCGCAAAAAACGAAGAGACATAAAGTGAGAAATTGAGACAATGTACATATAGTATAATATATAACGAGGTTCGACAAGGCGAGAACAAAAAAGAAAACAAAACGAAAAGAACACATCACAGATGGACACTCGATCGTTTCGAAATAGCCGTTTTCATGAGCGATGCTGAAATGAGCTTTGAACCATGATCTTTAGTTAAATATATTTCATTTATATCCAATATTGATTGTAATGGTCCTAGTGTATGTATTATTGGTGGGTAGCAGGAAAAGAATTTATGCATCATTGCATCATGTGCAGATATTCGAGAATGTGGATTATACCGTAAAAATTGTTCTAACAAATCAATTCCATTTTGATCAAGACGTGGTGCTAAATGATTTAAGGATTCACCATGATAATAAGGTAATCTTAATGCTTGAAAATCAGGATTTGTTGTTACACCGGGTAGAGATTTTTCATTTGGTGTACCGAGACATTTAAATATTAAATACAATTCTTCATCAACTTTCGTACCAGCAAATAACGGTCGACCACATGCCATTTCATAAAAAATGCAACCAACAGCCCATATATCAATGGGCGTTGAATACTCAGTACTACCAAGTAAAACATCAGGTGGCCGATACCACAATGTAACAACTTCATGTGAATATGTTTTTGTTGGAAATGATTTAATACGTGCAAGACCGAAGTCTGCTAATTTTAATTCTCCTCGTTCGTTAATTAATAGATTTTGCGGTCTAAATAGAAATTCAATGAAATAAATAAATAAATAAATAAACAAGTGACTAAATCTTATTTTTACTTTAGATCTCGATGAAGAATCTTTTTTGAATGGCAATAATCTAGACCACGTAAAAGTTGAAATAAAAATAGACGAACATTTTTTATATTAAGAATATTTGCACAGTCGTCCATATATTGTTTTAAATCTTTTTCGACATATTCAAATACAAGTGTTAATGTTGTTTGGTTAAATATAATATCATATAGACTAACAATATTATTATGTTTGAGACCTTTCAATAAGCTAACTTCTCGTAACGCTGTACATGGAGCACCTAAAAATAGAAATAGATTCATATTATAGTAATCAGTTGTTGTTGATAAGAAATGAAGGATTTAATCTATAAAGATTAAGTCTTGGCATAAAATTTTCAGCGCGACTAGGCGACAAATGATTAATGCCCGAAGTCATTAGCTAGAGAAAGAATGCATTTTGGTTCTTCCTAAGCATATCATTGAATTTTCCTATTGGAATAATATCGAACAGCTATGAGAAAGTTTTGTCACGTTGTTCAAAGTGATGTCTATTTCATAGTACAATGATTGTAGTTTTTTAATAGTTCTGTAGTTCACCTAGAATAACGACTTTTTTGTCTAACAAAAAAAATAGTTCATGCGAGTAGGATACCCTAGTCGAACTTTTTTTTGCAAGCGCATGCAATTCTTGACTTTCTTGATCAAGAAGTCAAGAACTATGGACACATCTTGAGGCAAGACATGAGGCCTTTCCGTGAGCTCAAGTTCTTAAACTTCTTGCTCATGCGCTTGAATTTTTATCTAAGCGTTTCTGTTATTAAAGAACTTTTTCAATTTTAGGTTCGAAATAACTCAACTTTTAATAAAAATTTATAGTTGCATTTTTTTTGTAGCTCATGCAAACATTGACGCGCTTGTCTTGAACAAGAAAGTCATGCGCTATGGACACATCTTGAGCTCAAGTCTTGGCAAGCGCATGAATAAAAAAGTTTGACTTGGGTAGTATATTTTGTAATTAGAATAAATTATTATTTTGAAACAATTGAATGGCAAATGTCAAATGTCAAATTTTGTCTACGAAGAAAATTCTTCAAAGAAAAAAAAAAGAAATACAAAGACATCTGTCTTCAAGTCGCTGCAAAAAGTGGCTGGATTTTGTGTGCTAAGACTTTCGAATGATAAGATAAGCACATTTCAATCTAGGAATTACTCATAAGATTGCAGACTTTATTTTTATCTTTCTTCGAACTTTCTTCATTATATTTTTCCTTTTCCTTTTCCTTTTTTCTTCTTCTTCACTTGATACTGACATTCACGAGAGACTACGACAAATAAGAGTGACCTCAATCAGAATCTAAGATTAGAGTTCAATATTCAATCGCTTCAGGCGAATCATCTGTCAATAACAACATAATTCGAGGGAAACGACCCAAAACCAAATATGGCAATCATCGACAAAATAAATATTAGCGGGTTCTACCATTTTAGATACGATGAAAAACAATTTAGAGCTGATTGACTTTTTCTGAACCGGAATCAAAAGAAAACTTAGTTCTATGTATCTTGACGTGAGCTTCCGATTTATTTATTTAATGCAAATGAACTCGATGTTTTGTTTTCTAATTTATATCAATGGTGCTTAAAGAATAAGATAATTTTACATCTCTCCAAAACAACAAGAAATCGATTACTTAGAATTAGTTTCTCATGGGATTGGTATTCAAAGAAAACAAAAAACTATTATGAATTGTTCATTAAACAAACCTTCTTCTTGTTCTAATCGAATTTCTTTTAATGCAATATAACCATTCATTAAATGAGATTTTCCTTTGTACACAGTTGCGTATGTTCCTACAAAAAATAACAAAAACAAATCAATATTTATTGAAGACAAAAAAGCAATGAGCTTATAACCTTCTCCTAGTTTTTCTAATTTCACATAAGATTCGATTTTTCCAAAACCAAGATCAAGCATTGAAAGACGTTGTTCATTTCGACTTAATGGTCCACCTATACTTGTATTTAATTGTGATGGTGATCGATGTACTAAAGATGAATTGGATTGATGCAAAACATTATTCAATGTTTGTGTTGATAGAGAATTCGTTTGATAATACGATGAACGTTTTTGTAATTGTAGTTGATTTAATTTAAATTTATTTGTTAAATTTGTTCCTGACGAGTGATTATTATTATTATTATTATTGGTTGATACGTGTGGTTTAGTAAATGAAAAACTATTTTTTAATTCTGGTGGTAATGATATGCGTGATTTTAGATCACGTAGGCCCTTCTTCTTCTTTGCACTATGTTCACGCATTTTAACTTTAGTGACTTCTTGATTGGAATTTTCTTCATCATTGATTGAAGATTGCTTTGCTAAATCTTCAGGCGTTACTGATATTATCGGATGAAGAACAGTTCGTCCTTATTACAATATTAAAATTGTAGACAAAATTATATGAGAAAATTCTCTTACCTTGAGCATTAGCATCATTAATAGCTGACGATGATGAATGAAGATCATTCTTGTTTTGAGCATTTATCGAACTACTAACATCTCCATGTAAGCTAATTGAATTGGTTAAATAATGTTTATTATTATTTGTATTATTAGCAAGAACAGACAATGCTGTGCCAATATTAGATGTCATCGATGATGAAGATTTGGACGGATTTATCAGATCATCTCGTTGCTGATATTGAATACCATTTAATATATTATTTCGATTTTTATTCGAGGTCGATGATATACCCGATGGAGACGATGTATGAGCCGATATAAATGATGATGACGATGATAAACCTAAATATACAATTATATTCATTATTATAGAAAGAAAAATAAGTTTTTATTATCTAACTTAGACTAGGTGCAATTCTTTGCGTTTGTTGATGTGTTAATGCGCCACTATCAGGCCGTACTGTATTATCATAATAATAATCTTCATCATCAATATTTGTAGGTTTTGATCTAATCTGTGTTTTCATTGGTAGAGGATTTTCTTCTTCGGATATTGGTACTAATGCTGAACCGCTACTATTACACATAATACTTGTATTAGAACGTGTTATAAATGATGAATCATTTTCATCAATTAATTTTGTATGCAAACGTTGATAAATAAAATCTGCAGGTAATTTAGCTGGCTGTTGCTGTTGTTGAACGTTACTATTTGTTGTATTATTTGTTGCAATAGTTGATAAATCTGTATTTGTACTATGGCTACGTTTAAGAAATTGTGAAAAATGTCGAAAAGATGTACGACGTTTTTTCTGTTTAATATTTATTTTTTCTGGTTGGGTTGCTGTTTCATTTATTGTCGTGGTAGATGGATGAAATTTCTTGGTTAATAAATTTTTTATTTGTGTATATTGCGAAGGATGTTCGTCTGACTTTGGTTTAATTGGTTCATCAATGGTTAAACTTTTTATATTATCATAACTCATATCACGTTGTATAGAAGATTTATAAAAAGAAGATTTTTTTGTCGGTGTATTATTATTCATCTAAATGATTGAAACAGAAAGAAATTTCTAGAAAGACAAAACTAATAAGAGTGACATACTTTATTATTTTCTTTTGTTATGTATTCATTTGATGAGTTAAAATCAGTTGATGCTGAACGTATCATAAATGATGAAATATCTTCACTTAATGGTCGCATAGGTAGATGATGTTTTTTTGATTGTTGCTGCTGTTGTCGTTCTTGTTGTTCGTGTGACGATGAAGATAAATTTTGTTGTGAATGATGTTGAATTGGTCTCATATGTTGAATATAAGATAATGGTGGATGTTTATGATGTGATGATGAATGACCATTGGACGGTGGATCTTGTACTGATGGTGATTCTTCAAATTTTTGTTCAACATTAGTCGCAGTACCATTTGTTGTTGTAAACGAGCCCATCGATGACGTACTTCGAGGTATTGTAAAACGTTTAAATGTCTTTGACAGAGTCGTTGTAACTTCCATTCTGAGCACGTGCGATGTTTTTTTTATTCTTTAGAAAATGAAAAATGAGCAGGTGCTTCATGACAATTTTAACAACATTATATTACTTACTTGAGCACAACTTATGAATAAAGACGTTTATATACACATGATAAATGCTGCGATTAATTTGCTATACTTGAACATGAGGAGCAGAAAGAAAATGAAGGGACAAAAACAAAAAGAAAAACAAAATAAAATCTAAAAATAGTCATGATACTGAAGAATAAATAATGGAAAATTTTTAGAAGGAAAAACAATCCAATAGATATATTCATTATCAATCACGCATTCAACATAATAGCTGATACTATTTTTACTTGAACCAATGCATAGTAAATAAAGGAAAATGATACTGCTTTCAATCTATTCGTTTTGTTCAATATTGAACTTGTTATTATTCATGTCTTTTGTTATCCTTGATTGTATATACAGTAGAATAAAGTCTCAATTTTCTTTTAACTAAACACACAAAATTGTATCTACTGACAATGTCATCGAACATGCGACACTTATTGTAACAAATAAGTATACGTCTTCTTTTTTCTTTCTCTGTATGCGTATGATTTAGATGCGTACGTTCCGTTTGTCGCAATGCATACTATTCGAGAAATAAAAGCAAAGGCGAGAAAGTGGTAGAACTGTGTGTAGGCGAATGCGAAGGTATGCGACGAGTAAAAGCAAACGGCAACAAGTAAGAAGACGCAAAGAGCGAGCGAGCGAGCGAGAGAGAGAGAGAGAGAGAGAGCAAAATGGAACCTTTTCTTCTTCTTCTGCTTCTTCGTATACTACTACTACTACTAACAGCACCCCCTTCATTTTGTTTGCTATACGTATGTTAGCCATTGGCTTGCTTACATATTTAGTCAATCATGTAACAACGACAGTTGCATTCACATAAACATTCAACAAAAATCATACGAAAAGTTTTCTTTGCTTACATTATTTTATTCTTGTTACTATATAAATCTCTCATCACTTGATATATATATCTTCAATCGATAGAAAATAGAAAATGTTCGGATGAAAGGTTATTGAAATGTCTAATCGATGTCATCATAGAAATCTTTCATTTCGTTAGTGAAGCAACGTGCCTATGTGAGATATGTGACAGAAAAAATAATATGTCAAACTTCATATAAAAGATAGACGCAAGAAATACAATCTAATTACTGATCGTGACAATGATTGTGGACTTTGCAAAGTGGCTTGTTGGCCTTGCCCGTCGCCATCACATAAAGGATCATTATCGTTAACGGGACAAGAGTCGCTATGGAAAAAATGCATTTTCTTTTGTCGCACAGCGCAGCTACTATCGTCGAAGACGAGCAAAGAAAAAAGGCAGAATAGTAACAAAAGAATAAAACCGAAGAAAAAGAAAAAGAAAACGTCGACGAAGAAAGAGCTTTGCTGACTTCATTTCTTTTTTTTCCAAAAAGGAAACGACAGTCGTAGGATGATAGAAGATTGCTCGTTGTACTATAAAGATTTTTCTATGTCAGTAATTCTCATTTTTATTTCACCTGTAATGATGTATCTGACTAGTAAAAACGTGTGCAAGGGCGCATAGCTAATAGAAGAACAAAAAAACGTTAATATCGAAAAAGAACGAACATCAACCTTTACAAATAAAATACTAGTCTCTATCTTATTTTTTTTATATGCCATTACACATGTAAATGTCATTTGCTTGACGAATTGATCCATGTTCACACGAACAAGAAAATGAGTAATCAATGCAAACTTAACGGATCTGGCACGTGCATAAGGGTGTTAATGATCTTATTGAACAATCATCAAAAAGAAAGAAAAACTGTATAAGAACGAACAGCAGGCAAACATAAACATTAACACACACACGCGCGCTCTCGCATACATTATATTGCGAAACATGAACTGATGAGATGATAGTATTCTTTTAACTATCATTCTATAGTAACACTACTATAGGGACTACTTTTTTTTTCATTCCATTATCTATCGACTGCTACTACTAGTAGTAAGAGTCATCATTATTGCATTCTTACACTCGATCTCGCAACAACATATGGAAAAATAAGTTGGATTAATGAAGCAGTGGCGAATGATGAAATCAGAACTGATCATATGTACATACCACACATACATATATACATATAAGATGATAAGCGCATCTTTGCCTATTTTTTCTTGACTTCTTTTTGACAAACTTAAGTATAAAGGAAGAACAAAACAGGAAAAAGAGAACATGATATTTCTGATTATAAGCTGTTGCTTGTCTAGTTTCGTAATTGCACTGACATGCTCTTCATGAGAACAGTTGGCTATTGAAGGAAGTCTTGCAATGACGTTAATGCAAGCACATCAATAGTAGCATCACTGCTTTGTGTTTTTTTTCTCCGAAATCAATTTCCATAGGATTCCCTGAAGAGGTCTCTCGCTCGTTTCTACAATGAAATTAATCTTCATTCTTTTCTGTAGCTCATTTCGCTCTTTTTTTTACTACATCCACATATAGTATAAGACAGATGATGGAAAACAACCGATGTCTGATCAGTACTAAATCATTTGCATAACAGTTGCAATCATGCGCGAATGATAAATGAATACATGGTCATTCCATCAACTGTTCCAGAAAAGCAAAGAAAAACTACACCGGAAATCGTTAAAAACTGACATAAACGATATCTTTTTCTGCTTGATTCACTAGTTCTAATTCAATATTTATCATCATTCTCTTGAAAACTTCTCTACAAAAAAAAATATGCACTAAGCTATGTCTGGTTAAGATCTTTTTTCGTCAACTATATTTAATAAGCCTAAGGCACATTAGCTAAATTGAATTTAATAAGGTATATTAAATGAAACTATGAACACATTATGTATCCAGAAGAGAAAATGGTTTTTACCTTCTTTCTTCTTTTCTTTCTGCGTCTCGTTTATATTAATATTTACTCAAGATAGGCGGCGAGTGCCCATCGGCGAATGATTATGATTACTTGACCCACAATCATGCTCACATCTCACACAGTATGTAGAAAGAAAGGAAAGAAGAAGAAGAAAAAGAACAGATCTACTCATTTCTCTGAACATCAACGAATAAACGATCGTCTTGGTTTCTACTGTTTAATACCACTCAACAACATATACAGCAGACACTAGACATCATCAAATCTGATAAAAACTTCCTTTCGGTAGAAAAGAAGAAAAAAAAACGATACATAAATATATATATATATATATAGTTGATGATAGTTTTAATTATATTCTTAATCCACAGAATTTGTTTGACAAAACAAAAACTGTAAGCAAATGAAAGCAACGAAAAAAAAATCTACATGCAATTCATAAAAAAGAAAAATACAACTACCTCTATCAATGCATAATGAATAAAATATCTTTGTTATATCACAGATATTATACAAAATGTTCACTGCAAAAATACTTGAAATCAATCGGTGATATTGGTTTATGATTAATACGAAAATCATCTGTTGTTATTTGTTTGAAGGAATCTTTCTTTGTAATTGTAGTTGCTAAATTTAAAGCATCGATAATTGATATATTTTCATATAAATGTTCATCATATTCATCATTATAACAATGATGAAATTCTCGATGACGTAAGGCATTAATTTCGAGCAAAGCGCGAAATGGTATACGACATATCGGACAATTTGCTGATTGAAACTTGAGATTCTCAGCACAAGATCTACATAGACATAAATGTCGGCATGGAAGAAGTAAAACATTTCGTATATCCGTTAGACAAATAACGCATGTACTTTCATTTCTATTATTCATTATTAAATCCAAACACGATAAAGACTTTTTTGTTTTACGCGTCTGTTTATTTGCTTGATTAAACAATGATGTATCATTGATACTAAATATAAAATTAATTTCCTGAAAATCTATCTTTATATATGTATAAATACGTAAGTATTTTAGCTTTGGTCGATATGGCTATCAATCTCTTAGAAAAAAGATCTATTTAATGAATAAATAACTAATCAATTAGCATAGATAAGAAAAATGTCTGTTATTTGCATAAAAAAACCAGCGATGTCGACGTTGATTAATTATCTTACTAGGAAATCATTCAACCTGATAGTCAGCATTTGGATTTAATTTTAGTTTAAAAAGATGTTTGCTTTGTGAGTAGCAAAATAGTTCGTTTCTGTTAGCGTTGAAGGTCGAGTTGTGATCATTTTACTGAATTTTAGATCAATAGAGAATTAAAAAAAAAAAAGAATTCGGTAGTAACATTTATTTTTATCATAAATAGATTCTATGATCGAAAGAATATATCGAAAGTTTCGACCTAATAAAGTATTTCTTTTTCATCTAGATATCAAATTTCCAAACAAACTCGACTTTTGTATCATGTTCTTAGCAAATGATCAATTTTCGGAAATGCGATATGTCGGCAATAGAGTACTGATTTCAGTTTTTCGAATTCTGCTGTATCTTTATTTAATTAGCATCAGTCAAAATTTCAGTGAAATGATCATAGTTCAAATATTCATCAATGAAAACGGTTTCGATTGTTGTCAATAGTACTGAAATTTCTTTGTCATACAATATATTGTTAGTGATCAAGAATATGCAAAAAGATACTTTTTTCTCTTACCGATTTGGTAGGTTCGTAACTGACAGGGATTCATTCTTGGCAATGCTTGATGTTGTAACGGCTTTAATTAGAAGTTTTCTACGTGTCGTGCTTTTCCGTCGATCATGTACATTGTTGGTTGCAAATTTAAAATGATGATTTTCAGTACCGTAAATTTCAAATAATTTAAAAATTATTCCATTAAAAACATGTTTTTGACTAAGTAAAATAACTGACGCATGATCAGAAGGTATTGCTGTTGTTGTAGTTGTTCGACTGTTTAATTGAAAATATCTTACTGTTGCTAAAACGATATGATACTGGTCAAATTTTGGAAAGACTGTTGTAGAAACATCTTCATGATGATTCACTACTGTTCCACATATAGTTTTTGGATTTCTAAAAATAAATAAATAAATACATTCTTCTACTCAATAGAAGATTATATTCATAAATATCGAGTAGTACGCTTTGATTCTAAATAGGATTAATTGTCTGTCAGAACATATTTTATTGAACAAAAAAAGGGCTTATTTATAATGCGACGATGGCCGGAAAATTGATCCTTCGCTGCCGTAATTTTCAATCAACAGGAAACAATTTAACACCATCTAAAAAAAGATCTCCTCAAGGTATACACCGAGTCATTCCTAAGAATACTCGAGGCTTCTATGTAAATCTGTGGAAATCAAATACGCTAATGAATTATATAAAATTTTGCTAAATGTATTTATTAGTTAGCTGTTTTTGTTATGATAATCTTGAAAATTCAATTATCTCTTTCTCTCTGTCTCTCTCTCGGAGATTATGTCTCAGCAAAGCTGATTATTTTTCTTTATTCTCATTCGTTAAAACGAATGGTTATTGTGTTTTCATACCAAATGACATATGAAGAGACCTTTTGAGAAGTTCCGTTTCCGATTGAAATGATTTCAATTACTCTACGATCAAATTGTTAATAATGTCGATTCATTTTAAATTACACACATAAGTTTTCCGAAAATCTTAAGATCTCTTGAAAGTGAATGTATTCGGAATTCTCTAGTTGATATTCAACTCATTTTATAATATGTATTAGAACCATGTGTTATTGCAATAGAGTTAACCAATCATTAGACTCAGAAGAACACAGATCTGAGGGGTCCTCCGTTCTCATCTCGTTGACTCTAACTCTAAAAAAGGATTAGAGACCGAACTTAAGAGAACAAAAGAAATGATAACATCCAGCTGAATTTATTTCCAACCTAGATACCAATGCTAGACAAAGACCTTGAAATTCAATGCCCTTCTTTTTTCGATTATTATCATTTTCTCTGCATTTCAAGTAGGTCATGCCGAATAGTTAACGTTTTTTTTTTGAATACAATTTTCTCTCCATTGAATTGTTTAGAATAATTATTCGATTTAAAACTGATACTATTTGTAAAAATTTTTTATTCTGTTCTTAAAAACAATTCTTTGAATTGAAGATGATAAGCGTGTCAATTTATCCATTAAATAACGGTCAAAGTCAATGAAACATTACTTTATTAACTTGGCATTGATTGCTTTACAAACAATAACAATAGGATACAATCGTTCTGCCATTGTACATTCATAATGTTCTTCATTGACTACTGATAATGGAAATCGAATGCCATGCTTAATCGATGAAAATACTTGTCCGTGACCAGCGGGGCGAGTAAACGCATGATACTGTTTAAATGTAACTGATTGCTTCGTTTTCGTACAACACATATATGATAAAGATCCAATATTATGTGCATGAATTTCATGTGCCATAAAATAGACTAACGAGAAAAGAAAAAACAACAAGAAAATATAATTAAACTGACAAGAAAAAAAAGTAACTTACTGTAAATTTCAACGGGTCGATCAGCATCAAAAATAAAATCAATTGTATACCAATCATCATCAAAATGAATTAATTTCAACGAGTCTCTTCTTATTGCTATTGTACATTTGATCGGACGTATTATTGTTGTTGTAAGAGTTGATTCCGGTAATGAAAGATGTAAATTGACGGGTGATAATGTATCAGAACTTGAATTTAATGTATAATATTCATGAAAAAGACATGTATGAGTTTGTCTATTGGCAAAAAACTGACTGGCACCCAAGAAAAAATGATTTAGTAAATGATGTCGCTTATGACGACGTCGCCGCTTTTTTAATGATTTTAAGCGTAGTATTGAATGGGCATCTCGATTATTAGTCGATGCCGGTGATGAAAAAGCCGATATCAGACTATAATAGATGCCCATATAGAAGAGAAAACTCAGAAAATGATTACTATTGTCAAGAAATAAACATTGATTATATCCAGGTGTGTCCATGTTTTACCGCCCCACGACATGCCGCCATTTATATCAGATGATATGTCCTCTAAAATGATGAATGACAAGGCTATTATTATTACGAATGGCTGTCTGTGGCTTTTCTGTTGTTTTTTCAATAATAATAATAATAATAATAAGCAAATCTAGTTATTGAGTATTGTGGTTCTGTTGTTCTATTCCGTTCGTTTTATTTGATTTATGAAAAAGAGAATACAAAAGAAAAAACCTAAAAGAAAACGTGACATCTAGTTATTCTTATCAACTGTATGTCAAGGTCCTTTTTTTCTTTTTTTTCTTCTGTCTTTTTCAGATGTATTATTATCAATATTCTTATTGATCTAAATTTTCAAAAGAGTTTTTCTCCTATTGAAAAGTTCAATCGAATTAAGTTTTCAATGAAAGATACCAAAACAGTATTGCCAACGGTAAATGGTGGTGGTGGTGGCAATGGAGAAAATAAAAATGGTTTTCATCACAAAAATAAGACACACGAGAATGGAAATAATGATGATAATGAACATTCAACAGTTACAATGCCATTAAAACATGATCTAGATGATAATGAAGAACTTGTTGGTGGCTGTTGCGTTTGTTCTGACGATCAAGGCTTTGCTAATAATGCTCTCGTTTATTGTGATGGTAAAGGATGTACAGTTGCTTGTCATACGGGTAAATGATAAATATATTGGTCAATGTAAAAACACACACATTTTCATGTATATTATTTAGCTTGCTATGGTATTGTAACAATACCGGATGGTGATTGGTATTGTGGACGATGTGAAGCTAATGATATTCGAGCGGTATTGAAATATGAATATTTTTAGGATTTTTATTTTACCTTTTTTGTATTTTTATTGTATAGCCTTGCCGTTTATGTCCTACAACTGAAGGTGCAATGAAGCGAACATCAGATGGTGATTGGGCACATGTTGTTTGTGCATTATACATACCTGAAGTATCCTTTGGGGATGATGCTACAATGGAACCAATAATACTATCGAAAATTCCATCACCGCGCTATGGACAAGAATGTTCAATTTGTGTACAAAATGGACGTTCAAAATTGATTGCAACAAGTGGTGCATGCTGTGGATGTACAGTTAAAAATTGTTTACAAGTCTTTCATGTTACATGTGCACAAGCAAATGGTTTACTATGTGAAGATGTTAGAAAAAATAATTGTCAATATCCAATTTATTGTGAACAACACCGTCCAAAACTATCAGTAAGAACATTTTTGCGCATATTTATTGTTTTAATTCTTTTATTCTGAATAATTTGTAGAAATTTATACGACAAATTCAAGCTTTTCAATATTCACCTAATGCATTAGTGTCAATGGAACAAATCAAGCGACAGGTAAATATATTGATTTTTTTATAAAAAAAAATTCGAAAATGTTTTTTTTCCTCATTAGCATTTATATTTGAAAGAAAAAGAAAGTCCATCACAATTATCAGATTTTGTTGCTGCTGCTGCAGCTGAAGCAGCAGCTAGTGAACCAACTTTACCTGCAACATCAACATTATCATTAGATGATACACATAATCAAACAACGACAAGTGATGAACAACAAACGCCTGTTTCACGTGCTTTTAGTACTGTAGAAATGTTGAAACGAAAATCATCATCAAATACAAATTCATCATTATCATCAGCATCAACGCCAAATTCTCCTCTTGTACAACAAAAATGTCATTCACGTTCATCGTCATCGTCGTCGTCGTCGAATTCATCATTACAAAAGAAAGCAAAATTAACTGATGAATTAAATACCAACAATAGATCACTCAATGATCTTTCACAATTTGTTCAATTAAATAAAGACGAGCGAACTCTTCAACCACTTGCATCTAATCAATCCAGTGAAAAAGTGAAAACAACAGTGACAAACAAATCAGATTCTTCAACAACAGATGCAAAGTTTGTACTCGATTAGTTTTATTAAAGAAAAGCTTTTTAAAAATAGAAATCGATATTGAATTTTATTAGTCAATTTTCAACATTAGACATTGAAATATTTCCAGAATTGTTTTTCATAATCAAATAATAGAGTTAGAAGCGATTGTTGATTAGAAATAAAGTTGGCAAATTTCTTTTTGCCTATGAACATTAAAACATTTCTCACTGTAGGTAGTAAAGAGTACTTTAAAAGAATGTGTGATGATGCTAGAGTGATGATGACGAGATTTCATTGTATTGAAAACAGTTGGATATTCAATCATGTTCACTTATGCACAGCACGACGATAAAATACAGCGTCTATCTAACATCAATCTATAGCTTTTAACGACCGGAAACTATGAAAAGACAACAAAAAGTACCGATTTAGACCGTTACGATAACTCTGATCATCTTCCTAGAAGATGTCCATAAATCATCTAGAAAATATATCAATGCATCGGAAGTTCACTTAGGAAATATTTATTTTTTAACCATTTCCTCCTGGAATAAAAAATCTTTCTCTCCGTGATAGAGAAAATTTTCTAAATAATAAATTTTATTCAATTCGAAACTATGTACAGTACGTATAGCAGCCAAATAGAATGAGCTATGTATATTCCTACGGAAATATTAAAATTTTACAACATAATTATAAATGGACGCTGTGATGGCTCTTAATGACGATAGCTTTTATTATGAAAAGTTAAAATATTTTGATGCTTACTTCTATCATGAAATGAGATCAATAAATCTGTTTTCAATTTTCTCTGTCGTTCTTAAGAGAAACTATACAATATGAGTTGAGAATATGTACTCATTTAAGTCTACACAATACTAGTAGTCTTAAATTGAAATTGATTTGAATCAATTAGAAAACCATACTAATAGAATTTGTTCTGAAAATATTCAAAAGAAAGTAGTATAACTATTTTCATTTTCATTTAAAATTGTTCTTTTTTACAATGCTATATTGTTTAATAGAGAGAAAACAACTAATGATACAAAATCATCGAATTCAAATCACGGTCATCAATCAGTGTTGCATACCGTCGAAGAAAAATCATCAGTATCTCGTTCCTCAACATTGTCTTTGAATGATAATTCTAATAATAAATTTTCTACAAAAGAACGCCATTCAACTGATGGTGTATCAACAAGTATAAAATTAACTTCAATAAAAAAATCTATCACGACGACAAAAATCAAGTAAACACAAAGTTACAACTTTTATCTATAAACTAAACTTTTTCTTTTTGTATTTACAGAGATGATGATAACGATGAAGATTTTGAATTAAATAAAAAACGTAAATTTTCTACTAAATTAAACAAAGATGGACAACCACATAAAAAACGTCTAAATTCAGTTGAAGGTGCTCCAAGACCTGTCGGTCGACCTCCATCGAAGAAAACCGTATTAGCACAACAATTAACCAATGGTGTAAAACGTCCATTTCCAAAACCTACCATCAATAATAATAATCATAATATGAATATGAAACAACAAAAAGTTAATGATGCATCAATAAATATACATAAAATTTCAACTGAACCTGAAACCGATAATGAAATTAAGTTAAATTCTCGCTCTACACATTATTATCCATGCGATCATTTCGGTAATCAAATCAATTCAGATGCTTTAAAGCAACATGGACATTCCGATGAACACCTACAGCAAATTTCCCCTTCAGGTAACATAAAAAACTCACATAATTCAATTAGACAATGTCTAGTGTCGTTTTCAGATACAAATGAAGAAACGCCCCGAACTCGTGTTCCTTCATCATCAACAACACGTATTGAATTTTATCCTCGAAGACCATTACAAAGTACATCAACCCAATCAACAACAACCGATCAGCAACAACAACAACGTACATTTCCACCACAAACATTAGAAGAATTTCTTGAACAAGAATGGGAATTATCAAGTGATTTTCTATTACAACAAACAATGCCACACGATGTTTCATCATTATTATCTTGTTTATATCAATTTAAATCTGAGAATGCTTCGTTACAAAAGAAATTCGAAGAGCTTAGACATCGTCGAGATTCACTTCGTGTAACAAATGCAAATCTTCGACGTCGACTCGCAGAAATTCTACCAATCAATGATACAGTTTCTCCACCTTCCACAGCAGCAACAACAACAACAACTGTTAGTCAAGTATCACCACCAACACTGCCGCCACCGCCACCGCCACCGCCACCGCCACCACTACCATCACACCCTCATCCAGTTTTGCCATCAACAGTCTTATCTGTTGTTCCACCAAGTCCACGTAAAGAACAACAACAACTTAAACAACAAAAGCTTCTAGCGGAATTAGAACTTCAACAACACTTACAACAACAAAAAGCAATATCACCATCACGAAGACGCTTATCAACAAATACCAATCATCAATATACAGATTCTTGTCAACCAACAATAAAAAAAAGTAAATCACCACGTCAAACAAATTCATTAGCACATCAATCTATACTTGAAAATCAACTTCGACAATCATCGATTACTACTACTACTACTACTACTACTAACAATAACGGTCCTAACCCAACAAAAAAAATAACTGTAGCAACAATACCTAGCAGCAAGAAAGTCATAACATCTGAAATAGATATTATTTCTCAGCATCAATCAACATCAGCAATTCCTTCTGTAGTTCCAACAACTACATCTTCAACAACAACATCAACCTATGAACATATCGATGTAACTACTTCAGCCGCTGCTGCAGCATATGCTTTAGCAAAAAATGGACGAACACCCACAAATACTGGTCTTAGTCTTGAACTTATATCACAAATTCTAGCTGCTAGTGGTACTGCAATTAGTCCTCAACTTTTTGCACCAACATGGAATATTTCCGTAAGTTTTAACAAGTTTTAAATTATCGAGGTGTTTATATTTAGAATTTTTGTTTATACTTAGAATTTCGGTTATGCTAATTTTCCTGGAGCTAATCCAATGCCAGCCTCTGATGAATCAATATTACGTTCCTATGCTCCATCAACACAGCCTTCTCTCGAACAACAACCATCGACAAAACAACAGCCATGATATCTCCTCTCCTATTATTATTTTTTCTTCTTCTTGTTCTTTTCCCAATGTAGTCTAGCATATGAAAACTTTGTTTCCTTTATTCTTTTCTTTCGTTTTCTTTTTCTACAAGTATTTATTAGAACAGACACTAGAGCGATGAAAATCAAACATAAAATGCAAAATAAATTTATGTGTAGTTATTGCACATATGTTTCTGTCCATAGTAGCAAACCAACATATTGAAAAAGATCGTTTTGTTTTCTGTTTATACATATAAAGAAATTTTCTTGCTTCTTTTTTGTCTATTTTCCATGAAAATAGCATATTTGCCGTATGAGGCGTTTTCTTCAGGAATTTTCGTTTTCTCTTTTCCTTTACTCTTATTCAAACATTCTCTCTTAATCGAACAGTTTTTTCTGCTGTTGCTTTGTCTTGTTTTTTTGGTCATTGTCTCCTTTGTTCATTCTCTTTTAAACTGCATAACCGTTGCTGCGGATTACTTTTTTTTTCTTGTTGTATAAAACAAACAAAAGGAAATTTATCAATGTATTCACGCTTTTGTTGTCGTTTTTGTTGTGGTCATTTGAACATTTTTCTTTCTTTTTTTCTCTCTTTTTGGCTTCCTGATGATACTATGTTGAGAAAAAAAGGACAATTAACTAAAAAACAGCAGGATTTATTTCATTATTGAATGAGCGGGTAAATGAATGTTAGGTATCACTATATTGCTTATTGGAGGTTTAATATGTGTAGTTTTGGGATATTTTATATTGAAAATAATTTGTGCATGTAGAAAAAAAAATGTTGACCCGAAAAAGAATGAAAATACTTCGGCTCGTCGTAAACGACCACGAAAGAAGAAAGTTAGTAGAACCTAATGAATAATAAATAAATGTTGTTATTCGTTAGAAACCAACTTCAAGCAAATCAAAGAAAAAAAAGAAATTGACAACGCACAGACCGAAAAAGAAACAGAGTAAAAGAACAACTAGTAAAAAATCGAAATCAACAAAACGAAGCAAAGCTTCGAATAGTTTACAAGCAACTAATCAAATTAAAAATTCATCTTTATTGCCAGTAAAATCCGAATCACATGATATGAAAACAGGTTAGTTCGATAACAAGAAATATCGTTCAACGAAGGTCTCGATTGATTTTTATAATGATTTGCCGTATCTTTCAAACCATATATCTATCTTTTATCGTGTACAGTTCGCTTGCCTTTTTTCATAGAACACTAGAGACTAATATCTTCTAATGTAATCACAATTAATGAAAGGAAAATATCCTATTTTGACAGCATTAAAAATTCTTCGTCAGGATATGAACTTTGTGTAACACGATCATTATTGTTAAATTACTGTTTTCTTTTCATTTTTAGAACATGTTGAAAAGCCTGTGAATCAAGTTTCATTTTATCAAATAGACGAAAATCATATGGATAAAAGCTTTTTACCTATTGCTCGTTGGCGGGCTCAATCTAAAAGAAATGAAACTAAAAAACCTGAATGTCTTTGGATCAATAACGACGATCCGTATTCAACTCTATTTGAAGTTATGAATTGTGTAGATACTGTAAAAAATGTTATGCCGTGTACTGAAGATGATACTACAGTCTTTTCTAAATATGAGTATGAATTCAACTACGACGAAGAACATCTTTTTCGTTGTTAAGATAAGAAGAAAAATATAAAAATATATTTCATAACAGAAATAACAAAAAAAAACAGTTGTTTAATATCTTCGTCATGATTAACTTTCTTCTACTTTATGGAATTTTTAATTTCTCTGGTTAAATCAGCACATTGAAATATACAAAATCTTGTGAAATATGCATCATTGATTCCTGTTGTGCAGATGATAATATTTATTTTAATTCCCTCGACTGAAGGGAGGGTCATACGGAAAAAACTAAAATGCGTTTGTTTGTGTGTTTGCTTGAGGTCAAAAAAACATCCAAGGGAGGTTAGCTTATTTTAAGACTTTTGCTCGTTTCGCTCGAACTTTGCCATAGGTTATCGAGGGCCCTGAATTCGAATCCTAAGCCCATTTCTTTGGCCGCGGTTTCATTGGCCAGGAGCTGACCAATCAGAAATTAACCTTCTCATTTTAAGGCTGTTTGCCGTTTCGGTCGAATTTTACTACAGGGACGAAGTCTTTGTTCAGGATGCGGTATGTTTTTATGAAAAATACTGCAATAAAGAGTTTGACTGAAGAACGATTGTGCACGTACATGTGTTGAATATTATAAGCATTGGGTTTGTGTGAATTACCCACAAATAAGAAGTGTATTGCTTGGGAAAATGAAAGGAGTCGCATTCTCTAACTTAGACATCTTGAGTATAACAGTGAGAGAGAGAGAAGGTGTGAGTACTGCCATTCATTTCCTAGTGAAGACCTCCGAGAACTGCAACGAAAATGATTTTCCAATCTATAGGGAAAGCACATACAACAGTTATTCCCTCGACTGTAGGGAGGCTCATATGAAATAAAATGCGTTTGTCGGCCTGTTTGTGACAGGTCAAAAACAACATTATGCGAGCTTTCCTTCGGTTTAGACTTAACGACTTTTTCATGTAACTTTCCTGAAGGTTGTCAGGGTTCGGGAATCCGAATCCGAAGTCAGATTTTCAAAATCTCGAAACGAATTTTCTAGGATTGCGTATGTTTTAGAAGATATTTAGACTGTATTCAGTTTGACGATAGATAACCGAGGTCTCAGAAGTGCTACTTCATTTGGACTATGTGAGTTTAGTCTTTGATTTTCCTGGAAAATTGTTTTCTGTGTGATGATACTTGATGTTAAGAGTGGCGATTTCGGCTTGAATGCAGGTTCTCAAAAATGGTTACGGAGCACTCTTTGCTAGAAATAGATTTAATGGATAAGTAATTACCAGTTTCAAGTGAAGAGTTCGTACCTGAAGAATCGATTGTTTTTCTGAGTTTAACAAAAATGCAGTGGGCTGGAAATTCTGAAACATGAGTACTGTATAGTATTGGTGGTAAGGTAGAGCAGCAGCTGCTGCTTTACTGGTGGAGAGAATGGTCAGAAGTAGTAGACATGCATAAATATACCTCGACTATCTAGATATGAGTGGTTTCAAAATTGCTCAAAAGTATCATCGAATTCTAGTGTTAAAATGAACTCAAGGATAAGTCACTTTTAGGAGTCGCTGATCGGGAAACTGCATTCAATGGGAATCATATCTTGGTTGTTTTCGATTTCATCGACTCAATGGAAGGTTTAACTCGCTTGAATCACTCAAGAGAGTCATTATTTTCAAGAATAGGTAGCTTTTTAGTCTCTCGAAAGATTATTTTCATATAACTGTCTGATTTGTATATTCTATGGGTGATACATTTACTTTACTTTTTGTTTACGTAACTAAAATAAAGTAATTACAATAGTTACTTAGTTATTAGTAAAAGTAACGACAGTAGTTACATAGTTACCTGTGAATAGTAACTATTGTACTTACTTTTTACTAATAAAAGTAACTATCGTACTTACGTAGTTACTTGTAAATGATAACTAATGTAGTTACATAGTTAACAGTAATTAGTAACTACAGTAGTTACATAGTTACTATTAACTAAGTAACTACTAAAATAATAGTTTATAGTAAAAAAATGAATAAGACATTTAGAATCTGTTGGTGTAATTCGGATTACTGCAGCAAAAATTGCTATGCTCATTTTCTCCCTCTCCTCACTCGCTTACATCCACGGAAATCAAATAAAGCTGTATATCATTCGGTCGCCCAAACAATCCTCTATGAGTGCTAAAAGTATCTCGGCGAGTGACTTGACCATTTTAATATAATATGCACAACAAGAACACCTCTGTTAACTACCTTAAAAGTTGAGGGTGTGGGTGTACAGATCACAATTTCTTTCATATACTCGCACACCCACACCCCACACCCTACTCGTTTCTTTTTGCTTTCGGTTCTTCTCTCCCTTCCTTTCTTCACAAAGCAATCAAATCACGCTTGAAGCTTTCGATTATTCTTCGATCAACATTGGATAGGTAGGCAACGTAAACAGTCATTACTCAAGAAAATATTCGATTACTTAATTAGTATCTTTAATAGAAGGCGAACATTCAATCTCACTCATTATTTCCTCTAAGAAATTAGTTTTCAGTGTGGTCATTATTTTTGATAGCATTCGAAAAAATAATAATGTTTACTTTTGCAGTTTCAGGGTGTGTAGGTATATTAAAGAAGTTGTGGTATGTACACTCACACCCGCACCCACACCCGCACCCACACCCGAAAAGTGCTTTCGACTGGTATGTATTTCGTCATGGTTGGAAACTCTTCACCGTACTCGAGCAGTAGCAACAATCGTAAAAAGATGGCTTTCAAATAGTAGCTGAGTCATTGCGTGTAACAGACCACCCTCAGGCAAAGGTATTTTCTCGCATGTTTTGACACCGTTCGAAAGCCCTCGAAAAGTGCTTTCGAATGATATATATTTCGACGCATTACTGCGCAGTTGTCGTGAAATGACTATGAATTATGATGTAAAAGAGGTCAGAAAAATCAGTTTTCTGATTTTTGCGCTGCCGACAAAATATAATGTTTTTTTCACTGGATTTCGTTGAAAAACATTTTTTCGTATCATTAGGAAGCATTCTGTGAGGAAATGAGAGCAAATTTGTCGTGGGCCGATTTCGGGTCTTATCGACCCCCGCCCTTTATAACGACATTTTTTTAATTATTCGAATGCTTCTGTTCTTTTTCATTTAGTCCATCATATCATATTTTCGCTCCTTTTCACTAACCCCTCAAGGGGTGTGGTTGTGAATAAGAGCAAGAGTGACTTTCACACCCACACCCACACGTACCGAAAAATTATTTCATGTTTCAACGATGTTTTTTCGACCTGCCACAAACAGACAGACAAATGCATTTTCATTTTTTTTCATATGACCCTCCTTACAGTCCAGGGAATTAAGTAGCAGCGAAGTCTTGGAGAGTCGATTACATAACGTAACGTGTATCTCGTGTGAAGAGTGAACCTAAAATAGTATTCTTGTTCGTTTTAGATTAATACCACAAAATCCTTTCAAAACCATGGCGACAAATTTAGGTATAAGCGAATTATACTCGAATCCTCAGGACGCCGATACACCGTATGAATTTCGTGATGATGATAGTGGTAATGACGAAAAAGTTGGTTACACTCACTCTCGTTACAGTATTTCTTGCGATTACGAAGAAAAAGACGATTTGAATTACGAGGAGACTAGTGATGAAAAAACGAATAATCGTCAGCATAATCACAATCCGATTCTGCCAAAGCTTACTCGTCCGTGTACCATTGCGATTAGTGCAAATGTAGATCCCAATGCTTTACGATGGGATGGCATCAAAATAATAGACGCACTCAGAAGAAATGCTCGAACAAATAGTGAACAAATCGTTGTTTATTACTACTTAGCTTCAAACTTGAAAGAACAAGAAGATTATAAAAATGCGATCGTACAAGCTATCAAAGACATAAAGGAGGCGGCACCCGGTATTAAATTCAAAAAGTCTCGTGAAGAGAACAATCGTATTCGCATCCAGTACTCAAGCAGAGGTACCAGTAGTAGTAGTAGCGTTGGAATGGAAGGAGGTCAACAAATCCTGAAATTAGGATGGGCTACAAAGGGTAATGTTCTCCATGAATTACTGCATGCATTGGGGTTTCTTCATCAGCATCAGCGCTATGATCGCAGTGAGCAAGTTTCTATTCCTAAACACAGAAAGGACGACCCGAATTACAAAAAAGAGGGCCTTCAACCCGAAGGCAGATATGATGCCAACTCTATTATGCATTATCCTTGTGACGAGAATATGAGAAATAAGCAGCTCTGGGCAAAGCATAATTCAATGTGCCTTAGTAACGGTGATAAAATCGCACTTAACGTGTTATATCCACCTGTAAAAAAGGCTCGGGAATGGGAACCGAAGAAGGGAGAAACTGGTTTGTACTATTGTGGAAAGAAAAATATGAAAGATAACGATGCACCATTTTGCTCAACTGGAACCGATGGGTTTTGTGGCCCTGATAACGGTCCAAACTGCCACATTTGCCGATGTTATGGTGGAATACAACAAAGAAAGAACGGTCACGGACATCTGGCCAAGCAAGGAGAAACAGGCTTGTTTTATTGTGGTCAACAAATCAAAGGCACAAAACAACGAGCAGGACACGATGATTACTGTGGTCCTGATAACGGTTGGCCTTGTGAATCGTGTTCCCAACTGTTACGAGGGGCGTAATTCAAAGGACGGGGGATGTTAACAGCCGAAGTCGGCCCCCTGTCCAAACACGACTTTTTCGTTTTCATTATGCTAGTTTTGACGCTACATCGACATTTTGAGCCACATTTTATCATTATATTAAATCTAGACATCATCTGCATTACTCTTTATATTGCACTAAAATCCACTGTATTTCCTTTGGGGAGCCGATCATTTTAATAAAATATTTCAGCTATCATAGTTACTACTTATTTTAATTTACTCGTCAGATTGTAGCCCTTTTCACGCTCTCTCTGACGGTATGTCAACATATGAGAAAACCTACTGAATTCAATTTGACACCGTCGGCATATCATACAAAAGTTCTAGTAAAGGTGAATACCGCTGATGATACTTCTCGCGAAAGACTCAGATAATAATGTCGGTCCACGCTCATTTATATATCATTCGATGGAGAATTTCGGGATCTATCAAATGATTATTAAAAATGTAGGAAAAAGAGTGGGTAACGATAAAGTGATCTTACACTCACTATGCATGCATGAGGAAAAAATGTTATCTTTGCTCATGACGAGTCAGATGCGATCAATGGAAAAATGTCGGTCCACGCTCATTTACGTACCATTCGACAGAGTATTTCGAGATCTATCAAATGATGATGAACGCCTCACAGGGAAGTATAAGTAAGGGGATACAGTACTGTGTTGTTCCGAATTTTAGGAGATCCTCACAGCTAGTATCTATAAGAAAAACGGATGTTGACGCTTTTTTCTGATTTTGAAATATAAACTAGGGTTGGGTGATAGCCCTCTTAGTCCAGTTTATTCTTTTGAAAACAGCTTCGTTTTACGTATGTTTATAAAAACCGAATGTTGAAATATTTATGTTAACGAGTAGCGTTGTGAATCATCATCATCATCAGACGAATCATAGAAATCTGAGACTTGTATCAAATCTGTAGCTAAGTTCTTGTATTCGTCGGATGGCATATGATGCTGTTGTGTTTGCCATCGTTGACAGGAAAGAAAGCAAATAGCTGACGCTATATGACTGCAACAGCCGAGAAATTGTGCACTAGTGAAGCAATCGCGCCATCAGCCTAGAATTGCTTGATCAGTAAAGTGGATTGTTGGATGATATGTAAATCGATTACTATGTGCGGATTGAGTAGGAATACGGATCAAATTCGGAATAATTTTAGATCGGTGTACACTGTAAGCTACGTCACTGGTTAGATTGGTAGTTGAGCAGCGCTCTTCAGCATAAGAACGTGCTCGTTTCACTTGAAAAACACGTGTAAAAATAGATAGTTGAGAGAAATTAAATGAAGATCTATTACCGAAAGTGAGATCTCCTAGATCGTATTGTGTCATAATAGGAAAACCATCTATGATTTCTGTACGATTAATTATTTCCCATAGAAAGTCGTCTGATTAGATTATTTTCTTCTAGGAGCTAAATAAGGGCATACAAGTTGCAGAAAAAAATATTGTTAAAAATAATTACGAGTTGAATTTTATTGTTTTGTTGGCGTAATTGCATTACTTGTAGACTTATCTCTTCATCTTCCAGTTTAGATCTTGTCATATGTGGTTGATAATGATTGATGAGAGCGCAAGCAATTGACATATCAGGTTCTAAGTAAACTAGGGACGAGTTTTGAATGGTATTTGCAAAGTACTTAAATTGTTTGAGTCGACGGTTAACGGCTTCCACGACCCAGCGTATTTTTGTGATGCATCTTGATTCGTTAGCTTCGTCGGCTGAAAATTGACGTCTGCATTGAGAAATGATGGCATAGTAGCCTCCAACCCAAAAGCTTTCATAACACCGATAGAGTCTCTAAACCCTCTATCAACCACCAGTATGTCATGCTAAAGAAGACAATTATATTAAGGTTTTCCTTAGAAAAATATTACTTCTTTTAGTCAACTTAAAATGTGATCGGTATTGCGAAGTAAAATATCTTTCATTATCGCAGCATCGTTGTTGTTAAAATCAGTCATGAACGGTCCAATACAAGCCACGATATAACCTGTAGTGGTTACAATCATCATTGGCTTTAATAAGGATCTTTTCTTATATAAGTTAAAAGTCTTTCTTTGAAATTCATTATTTCGAGACTTTTAAAATATAACATAAAATAAATTCATTACAGAAAACAATTATTTTACCTGAATATAAAGATACGCCCCATCAATAATAATTATTGTAGTATCAGTACTGTCACCACCGCACATTAGTTCTCGAGCTATTGCTGCGGTATGGCGACCAATAACATCTTCACGAGTAACATGTCCAAAGCCTAAATTATCTGGTACGAAACTCTTTACAATAGCTTGACGCGCGCTATTTATAATTCGAGACACTGTTTGTTTGTCTGCTATTTGAAACATGCAAGCTAATAGTCTATTTGAAATACCAAGACGAAGTTTACATAAATAAATGTCGACTGCAGTTCTTATCGATCGATTGCAGGAGGGGCGAATAGCAGATGAAGAAATGATTTGGACAAAATCATTAAAGTTCTCTTTTGAGAGACTAGTTAGTAAACAACATTCATCATCATTAAGATCTCTTGGATCATCGAAACTAAATCTTTTCTTGCCATTTCAATTAATGTCTGAGCTTTTCTTAAAAGAAGTTGAACATCTGACGAGCTTAATTCTTGATATCGTATTGAGAAAGGTTTATTCTGATCAACAGCTTCTTTCGATAATAGATTATTAATTAAATGGCCTGAGCAACATCGTGCCACTTCTGGTATCCAAATATTACGTGAAAAAAATATAAAATCTCTATCCTGAAATGTAATTTTCACCGCATGATCACGAAGATTTTCACGACAAACACAACATTTCCTAGTGAAAAAACATTACACATCTGTTTTCTTCATCAAATTTTTTTTCTTACGTATGGGAAGAGGAAGTCGCATTTAGCTGTAACTTAACTACTTGATGATTTGTAGTTGTAATCAAAGTTGGATTTTCCACAGTTGTTAAACGAGACGAATCACCAGTTTGAACCTGAACGTCCATATAAACTCATACTTAAA
>CAJNYU010002749.1:0-35154 GCA_905331475.1 Rotaria socialis
GGGTATTACCAGGTGCCGCGCGAGCGAGGGGGGGGGTGAGTGTACACCACCCCAATAATTGGAATTTTTTCTTTTTTTTCAGCGACCAGAGCAGATTTGGACCGAATTTTGTGTTTTTTTAAGAAATTTTGCTCTAAGTACTCCTTTACACCCCCCAAAAATTTTGACAATATTTTAAAACCCACTACACTCCCCCAATGTTAGATCCTTCGCGCGGCCTCTGGGTATTACACTTTATTTAACTCTTCAAATCACAAATCGCACCGATTACATATAAAGCACACGCTTAAATACTCAACCATTTGAGAGAATGAAGAAGAAAGATATATAAAGACAAATGTAAAGGACAGAAAGATAGAGGCAATAGGTGTGATGAGAATAGATGGCATCATAAGATCAAATATTATGTATATGTTACAATCGAACGAGAGCATTACACCCCCGGATGAAATTTGGGCGATCTCCACATATAACGTTACACTTGTGTTTTTTAGATCTCCAGTCGATAGAACTCGAAGAACTACCGTCACCAGCAAAATTTGACGTTGCAGTTGAACTTCTATCATGACAAAGTAGAGAGATAAATGTCTGTTTACATAAAAAATGAGCACTTTAACCCCAAAATTGCGGTTTTTTGCTTCAAGATGATTTATTTTGGGTGTAAAAAATTTGGATTCGTAGAGAAAATGAAATTCTGAGTTAGAAAAAGTATTTTCCACTAAATTTTCTAAAACAGTTATTTTTCGAGGGGCCAAACAATCAAAAGAAATGATGTCTTGATTGTTTGAATGTATTGACGCATCTAGTATTTGCGGGGGGAGGATGGGGGGGGGGCAAGGACCAAAACTGGCATTGCCATTTTTTTCGAAATAAATCTGAGATAAATGACAATTAGTCACCCCATATTCAAACCAAATGGAATAAATCGATTCTGAAGAAGTTCAAAAATTTGGTCTGATTCACTCTCATTTGTTAACGAATTCATATGAATGTTGCTACAATATTTTTTTATTTTTGATATGTTCAATGTATGATATAATCAATTGTTGATATGTATTTGAAAAATCCAATTTTGGTCATCTTGCTTGCAATTGATACAAAAGCATTGTCAGATTTATGTGAAACAAACATTATTAACATAAAATACATTCACATTTGGATAGTAAAAAGTTAAAGCTACATTTTACGACAGAGAAAAAAATAAAACTAACTTAGGAGTAATCTGTTCGCTTCCTTTTTCCTTTCAGAAAGGCAACGAAAGAAAAGGGCCACTTCTACACTAACGTAGGTTGATAGTTACCTCATACTCAAACAACATATAAAAATGTTTCTTTTTTTTAGTGAAATAACATTTTTAGTTTGATACTATGAAATGCGCAACGTTGATTTCATAATTGGCACTAATTCACCAATATCCTCTGGTGACAATGTTCGCAATATATTATTTCGCATTTGTTCGTAAACTACTTGCCATGATATGACATGACGAATGAGTTCACTAAATAAATCAACTGTTTTTTTGTATCCATGCGTTGTTTCCATGTATTTCCACAATAGTTCTGTGTAATCATTTTGAACGTGATGTGCAGACATTATATCATTGAGCAATGGTTCATCATGATCACTGATTACAGAAAAACCTTTTGTAAGAATAAGTATAATAACTGTTAATTCAATGATTTTTCGATCCTGTTTCGCTATATTTAAAAATGCACCAAAAATCTTTGTTGTTTGCATACTAATATTATAGCCGTGAAGTACTCGAAAATATTGTACATTTGATGGTAGATCAGACTCACTTTCAATGAGTTGCTTAGTTTCTATATTATATGAAAGTGCGCTGTTGATGCCAAGAACTGTCAAAAGATTATATTTAATTAAAGTAACTTTATCATCAACATTTAGTTGATTAAATTCAGGTATTTGTTTGAAGAATGACAAAAGTCGCATGACTGATACTGAATGACTATTGAGAACGTCCAAAAATGTTTGTGCATGCATCGATGGATCCCATGGGAGACCATTACGTGCCGCTAGGATACAAATATAACCGAGATGAAAAGGAAAAAGATTCACGAAAATACTCGCTCACCAAGCTCGATACGATTTTGATAAAAACGTGATATAGTTTCTACACGCTGTAAATCTTCCGGGCTGAGTAATGTCTGCTGTGGCTGAATTGATAGGAGATCGGTAAAATCTGTGAGAAGAATATCTGTTTCTGTGAGCATAAGTAACTGAAAATAATCAAAGAGTAGGTAAATGAAATTATTATTTTTTTAATATTTTTACGTCGTCCAAAAATGTGGAAGATGACAATTGAAATTCTTGTTCGTTTGTCTTAGGATTTGAATGCAATGCTAGATTTCGATTTTCTTCTATTTGACGACGTTTTGCTGCTTTTTGTTCAGCCTAAAATTTAGTTTTATGAAAGATTTTTCTTTCGTGTAATTGATACCGTCAAAAGTCGATCACGCTGCATTCCACCATTAAAACATTTGGCTAAACGACAGGCTGAACAGTTACGGCGTGTTTGAAATGTTATTTGACAATCATCTTTGTAGATACATCGGAACGTAGCCTAAATAAAAAGAAACATACAGAAAACAAATGAATTGTATATCATCTTTACTGTTTGACTTTGAAATATAAAACGAAAACCAACAGATAGCTTATGTCTTTATGTTCCTATCAACGGTGAAAATGAAATAAAGTTTTCGTAAGATACTTTTCAAGCATCTTTCCATTCGAGAAAATATTTTGGTCTTTCTTCTATCTCCATAGTTTTTTGCTTAAGCTCTAAAACAGAATTCGATACAGAGTCGAGAAAATATTTCATATTTCACAAAAATACAATTATCTGTGGATTTTTCGAATCTTAATTCTTTCTTAATTTTGATATTGTATTCCTGGGAATTCTCGAACTGTAGAGATTAATAACTTTAAAAAATATTTACACGTACAAATCAATTGTTTTATTCAAATATGCAGGTCAAATGAAAATTCGATGCATCATACTTTTCGATTTTCAAATGCAGAGTACTCTCTTAAAAGTTTTAATCTAAACACCACAAACAAAATGTAATTTTTTCCGAAACTTACAGGGTCTTTTCGAGCATTACGACGAAAGAAAGCCTTACAACTTTCGCATACAATTGCACCAAAATTGTATCCACTTGCTGATGACCCACAAACAACACAAGTCAAAGAGCCATCCTTAGTTTTATTCTTTTCACATGATGATTTTGCCTTGCTCTGGAAAAAAATACATTGTTTTTCTCTATCGAAATAATCTAATACGAACCTGTTTATCAGGCTTTTCACTATTGTTATCTTCGGACGTAATAACAATTTGTTTTAATAATGGCACATTGCTGTTTTTTTCAATCTGATCAAGAATATTTTCATCAGCGGCAATAATCATTATTCGTTGTCGTTTTGGACCTGTTGGTGGCCATGCGTTAGATGACATGATTGGGAAAATTTATTTTATTTTTCTAAAAAAGTCAAATTTCCAATACATTCATATCGTCTAGAATCTGAAAAGTACGTATATCTAAACATCGTCACTTCAAATGATTAACATAAAGATAAATTCAGTCAGTTAAAAGTGTAGAAAACGCGACAAAACAATACTGCTGCCGTTCAACATAAGCACACAGGTGACGGATTCACAATGACGATACAATCGAAACGCATGTAGTAATAAATAGATACCATAAAAGTGGATTACAAAACAAGACGATTTATGGAAATAGAGCCAATACTTTTTTCAACTCCGTGACGATGTTTAATTTGTTTTTTCCTTCATTTGCATTAACTCTTGACATTATAAAGATTTTACAATATTCTCGATGAGATATAGAAAGAGTGACAGTTCAGCATATGATGTAAATACAGATCGTATCAGACAGATATGCAGCTATCGAAAGGACAGCAAATTTTAAACTATTTCTTAACACTACACAAACTTGATTAAATTATTCTCAGAAACTATCAATAATATTTTTCTTCAAATATTCATACCAGAGAATATTAATAAACTTATGATCACGTCTAAACTCATCTACATACAAATCATTTTAAATTTTATGAGATTCTATTTCAACAATTATTCTTCGTATAAACAAACTTATTGTAGAAATGAAGATAAATTTCGCATTGACACAAAAACGAAAGATCGATTTCTGACCAATCAAATTTGGAAAACGTTCAATCTAGTTGAATTTAGAAAAAGTCCCAAGTCATATGCTGATATGAATGCTAGTGTATATATATATACAAGGATCATAAGATTATATCAGAACTTTATAGGAGATTAGCTATCTACAAAATTTCTCACAAGTAATTATTCGTACAACTCAAGAGACAGATATAAACGAACAATGTCAAGTAAGGGGGCAGCTTCTTTAAAAATATCACAGATGTATTTCGAGACTTGTATAATTGGAATTGTTCGAATAATGATTTGTGAGAAAACTATATGTCACTTGTTTCCTATAAAATTTTAATGTGGTCTTGAGATAATCACTGTTTGTAATATATTCAGTGAGTACATACCAACCACCGATACAATCACATTGATGATCGTTCAATAATAAAGATTAGAATTACCCTTTCGGTCATAACAATATTGTGGATATCTATGAACTGACATTGAAAAAGAAAAATAGCAATATAAAAAGTGATTGTGAGGAGAATCAACTGTGTTCATGTCATCGTGATTGATTTGATTTGACCTAAACAAAACAAAAAATAACAGAAACGATTGAAATTAGAAAAGAACTAGGTGACTTTTCATGTTGCCATCATCGCTTCATTGCAGGGGCGGCGGAGCGTAATTAAGCTAGGTGAGGCTCATAATTTTTTTTTTCTATCTTGGAGTTTAATGTAAGCATCAATCAGAAAATAAGTCTTCTTTTTATTGAACTTCAGAAAAAATTAAAATGGTCTCTATAACAAAAAGATTTGAAAATACCAAAAATTTCTTTTCTTTGCTGCTTCTTTGATGCAAGAATAAAAAATAGCAATATTCAGTACAAAAGTAAGTGAGGCTGATAGCCTCATATGCTGAAAACTAGGTGAGGCTCAAGCCTCACCGGTCTCAGTGGCTCCGCCGCCACTGCTTCATTGGACAAAATAGAAACAGTGAGATACATAAAATACAAAATTGAATACCATAAAAATTGCCTACACGTTTCTGTGGATTCTCATTGATTGAAATAAAAAAACAGCGAAAAAGTGGATGAAAATTTAAAAAAATACTCTTATTATTAGTGTCGCTGTCACTGATGTCGAAAAAGAGAAACAGAACAGATAAAAATCGAATAAGAGAATAATTATACTACTTCGTAGTATTGTTGTGTATCTTAATTCAAAGGTGTCTTTTGATGGCTGCTCCAGTTAATATTTAACAGGAAAGGATGCATTTCATCAATCTTCTACGTTGTATATAATACGCAAAATTGTACTATTCTCGTACGCATGCTATTTTCAGCTTTTAGCAGATCACTATTAGTAATGAGAGAGTGTTAGTAAACAAATCCTCGAGTGATATTTCTTCTATTTTGCTCTGATTTATTTATTTTTCTTCATCTCCGTCTCGTTCTCGACATATATGTATCTAAATTGAGCCGAAAACAGGAAGAATGTGCACTAGCAATTTAAAACAGAAAAATAAATTAAAGACAAGATGATGAAAAGACCAGTCAAAATTGTCTAACTATAAATATAGATTAAGAACTAAAAATTTCAGAAAAGACATTCGAGAAGCAATGATAACTAGTAGATGAATTACATAAAACCTAAAATATCGAACAGAAAGCTTCTGATCAAGGAATACTCAATTACCCCGATGATGTTAAGCATTAATTTGTGAATTATACGATTATCTATAAGAGACAAACGTATTATTTTATTTTCTAGGATGAATCATTTCTTTTACTAAGAAGATAATTTTGGAACTTTATTTGAAACTGTTGAAATATTTCAGGATGTATGAAACAGAAAAATAATTTACTAGATATTTTAACATTGAAATAAAGAACAATCTCATCTGCACGTGCTTTTGACCTGAACATAAAAAATATTAACGTGTGAGAAAACTAAACTGCTCGAAACATATTAACGTATTTTTGTTTCCATTAATATAAAGCTACATCGAGACTTTGTTTCGATGCGTTGTATTCGTGTGAAATTTATTCGCTCTCAATATTATTGTAAATTTGAAGAACTAAAATACACTTACACTGGTTCAAAAAATCTTCATCAATTGAATCATTTCGTAACATTACATCGATTATCAACAAGGACATTGACACATACAATTAGTAATCTTTTTACTTGGCCTAGTCTCTTTTTTTGTTGTTGCTTATTACGAGCAGAAAAAAGAAAACTTTTACTTTCATTCTATCGGAGTATCAGTGAAAAAATGTGATGCGGAGAATAACATGCAAGCAGAGTGAAGATGCAAAACTTACGACTGTTTGGATAATTTATTCACCAGTTACAACAGAATGATGACTAAAGCGCATACTTTTTTTCTTCTTTTTCTTTGAGTCATCCGGTCTTCTGATTCATCGGTACGTATACATACGCATGCTATCAACCGATGATAAAAAACACGTTTTTTATTATTAGTTTTTACTCATAAAAAGATTCCGTATCTAGTAACGATATAAGGAAAAACACGATGATGATATAGACGACATGTCTAGTGCAAAACGTATGAATACCCCCGTCAGGTCTCATGTAAAAACTTTGACGCATTCATCATGACTAACCCATATTTCACCAAAAAATAGCCAACTGCCAAGTGTAGGCTGGTCAAAAAAACTAAGTAACATATGTTTTAACTAGAGAAATCACGCGTCGATTGCTAGCAGTTATTTACAGTTCTGATTCCATAGAGTTTAGAAGTCTTTTTGAACTCCGAGTGTACTTTTGTTTTGTCATGTCTGTTGGTGCCATTTATTTTATTATTCTCTTGTGATTTCAAATGATATATCCTATTATCTTGCCGGTAATCAAGAAAAATATGCACTAACCAGAGCTATTGGTAAGTTTGAACAAGATAGTGTATATGCTATTCATTGAAGAACTAATTGGAACATTTGTATCTGCTGAAGTCAAATCTAAAGTATATGACGAATAGTTTGAACTCGTATTAAAAAGACCATATGATAACCATCTAAAACGTGTAAAACGTTTTAGAAAGCAAAATGTTCTGTTAGGTGACTATAAACTTTGAAAGTATCTGGACTACACGAACCGAAGAAACGTAGAGTTATCAGAAATGAGAAATGTGTTAGAGAGTTCAAGAACTAATCAAATGGTTCAACTGACTCAAAATTATAGATATGTAACACATAATCTTCACATATTCTGATCTAAACTTCATCACTACCTCTCAGTAATTTAGATCGTTTTGGATGCCTACTGCTAATAGATACAAGACTAATCGAAGACCAAGCCAATTCGTTTCGACTCGTGAATATATCGGATGATCGTCATAATGTCTAGTCTTTGTATCAAAAAGTCCCAGTACTTGACTGATTAGTAGTTCGACAACCAATTTCATCTTGTGGGTGTAGATCTGATGAAAAGACCAACACTCACTTAGTGATACCCGCACCATCAAGTTCCAAAGGTTTATTTTTCATATCCAAAGTTAGGATATTCAAGCGAGAAACTCTCCTAATTTTAATAAGTTGAAAATTAAAATCTCAACTCTAAGGTTTCTGTTTTCTTTTTAAGAATTTGAAAATTTTAGAAGAGCGTTGGTTCGAGTATGAGTGTAGATTTGTGCATGTGATTGTAAGCGTGTGTTCTATCACTTATATCGTCACCCGCGCCCTCAAGATTGCTGTATTCGTTTTATTATAGTGCGCCTATTGAATTGACTACTGTTTATGTTCATTTCGAGACACCTATAATAAAAAATTAAGCAAATTATCTGCAATGAAACTTTTTCGTTTTTGTTTGGGAATAGTGTTTTATGCATTAAAATGTTCCTTTCAAATAGAGAAATATTTTCTCTTCATGTTTGAGCATATCAATATGGATCAGTATGCAGCGCTCAAGTAAAATACTTCATTCAATTTTTTTCAGGTTGATATTATGAAATGGTTGATGTTAAATGATTCTAAGTGTTAAGAAAAAAATAGAAAAACATTCCTATGAGAGACGTAAACAATGATTAAGAGAACGAGAGAAGCGCAGTTCATCTTGTCAAAGCGCACTTTTCGGTTCTACATTATGTCATTGAAGAAAAGTACTTTTGTGACTCACAAGTTTTTCAGTTGACCTGCAAGTCAGAAAAGTATGCTATTATCAGCGCGTACGACAGAATGAAAAGACACATATAAAAAAGGAAACTCTCGCTCTGCAACTCATTCTATCTTTAGGAATAATAGAATTTTTGTGCCTTGGCAGTTATATATCCCTCTAGAAAGTAAAAGCTACAGACGATATTTCAGCTCTTTTGACATGCGCAGAGCACAGCTAGAGAAAAAGCAATTCTACCAATCAATATCACTTAGAATCCTCTAGGAAACTATGTATTTTTGATTGTATCTTGCTTTTATCTTCTGAAAAAATTAATAAAATGAAATGAAGACACTTCATAGTGAGATTCTTCCGATTGTTTCAATTAGTACGGTGCATGGATCATCACTTAGGTAATCATATTTTGAAAGAGTAAGTAGATATTCAATCGTTGTAGGTTCTTATACTAGACGTCGTCCATTCAATAAGGTTTGTTTTTAGTAGGCATATAACAGTTTTCAGATCCGAGAGCTGTTAGGATCTTTAGAGTGTGGGTCTGCTGGAAAAGACCGACACCCTGATTAACGATAATTTTTACAAACAATAATAAATTGTTTTACTTTGACGCCTTAGGATAAATTCAATTAAAAATATGATTACTTTATTTGTAGAGCACTTTTTTAAACCCTTGACAATCATTTATTAATTGTTAGTCAATTTATTATGTCTAATGGAAACATATCACTCAACTATACATCAGGAGGTGCTAATGATCCGGTAAATCCATTTCATTATATGCCTTCAATGGCTGCCGCCGTCGTATCTCTAGTCTTCTACATGCTGTTGTTCGTTGTTCTCACGAGTTGGACGATCTGGAAACGAAGCTGGTACATGATTACACTTTTGATTGGATGCATTATGGAAATCATTGGCTACGGGATTCGTATTCACCTAGCATCGAATCCATTCGGACAAATCCCTTTATATTCATCTATGCATGCTAGTATCATCCTTGCGCCTATATTAAATGCTGCCGTCGAGTATGTTTTAATTGGTCGGTTAATGCATGCTGTAGGTGATCATTATTCTTTGGTCAAACCGAAACTGGTTGCCTGGATTTTTATCGTTTGTGACATTATCTCAATGTTAGTTCAATCAACTGGTGCTGGGATACTCACCTCAGCTGGAACGAATTTAAAGAATTTAGAAACTGGAGAGAATATTCTTCTGGGTGGTCTTGGTGTCAATCTCGCCTCATTTACGCTATTTTGTTTACAACTCTTCTATTTTGACTATCTTACAAGAAAGTCACCTCCCGTTTTTCTAAACGGTAGTATCTATCAGAGACGTTGGCGACTATTTCTTTATGTAATCTATATCAGCAGCTTCTTCGTGTTGATTCGACAAATCTATCGTGTAATTGAATTTGCTCAAGGCTTCACTGGTTATTTAGCAGTACATGAAGTCTACTTTTATATCTTCGACACTATACCGATTTTCGTATCCGGTACAGTCTACGCTGTTTTTTTCCCTGGCAATGGTTATTTACCACGAAACACAAATGAAACGTTCGCAATTATGGAGAACAATGAACAGAATCTAAAACAATCGAATAATAACAATAACAACGTTAGCGCTTCTCGGAAGGATCTTGTTCTTGATGGTATGTCCTAAACTGTTGACATGTGATTATAATGATTATTATCATGTATATACATTGATATTATATTGTCTTTTAATGCACATATTTCGTCTTTGTTCTTATAAATAAAAATAAAGTAAAACTCCAATGTTAATGTTGTCCACTATGTGATCTTTTGACAGAAATATATGTATATTCACTTTCCAAATATGGGGTGTGGGTGTTGTTGAAGAGATTATACACCATCAAACACACTCACACCCTTCTGTGCTTAATAGAAATAAAATAGAAAAATTCTCGTTTATTTGAGGTATGTTCAGATTTCTGAAAAAGTAAATTCCAGAAAATAACAAATATCTGTCACACTATTAAAAGAAACACAAGCGTGCCAACAGAACTTTCCTTGAAACTTCCCAAATTGCCATTACGCGCAAAAGAAAATGATCAGAAAATACCATAATTTCAAATCTCACCCAACAAAACATCCTGAGAATTTCTGAAATCAGCTTCACATACAAAAAGAAATTTCCCATCAATTTCCAAGAAATTGCTTAATTTTGATTTTGGCTTATGGTGAATAATATTGGGATAATTGCGAAAGTTTCTGATATTTTCTAGAACTTGAATTTTTCATCTCTATAGTTTCCGAAATATGCATATTTAGCTAGGAAATTTCCTTTTTTGGAAATCTGCTCACTGCTGAATATATTATGCTTTATCCAAGTCATATCTATCTCCTCATTGAACTTGAAAATCAACTAATAAAACTGTAAATGTTGTAAACGGCAACGAAAACTGTTGAATTTCTTTTAAAATAGTTTCTTGAATTTGTGAAGAAAGATATCAAATCCATCTATTTTTACATCTTATAATCAGTGAAATCCAATAAATTGATGTGAAAATAACTTCTTCTTATCTATTTCTTTTAGTTGAATCAAAAATTGAACCATATATTTAGGTTTGGGTTATTGTTGCCTTCGCTTGATATTTATACAAAATAAATTATATTTCTGGTCTTTCGAAGAACGTGTCTATTGTCATTATAAGACTCATCTCTGTGCCAGAATGCCAAAATTGAAAAATCGATTTTTATGAGAAAATATCTCACAAAGGTTCTATCGGATGTCTTGCAATGCCTGAAGCCTCACATTGTGAAGCTAATTTGTTTATCAACAAAATCCTCAATATATTTCTAGAATTGTGCAAAACGCTACTATTTCAGATTCTTTTGCAATTATTTATTAGATTTTTGGCAGAAAAATTAAGTAAGAGAACAAGTGAGAAGAATATCTTGACAAAGACTATAGTAATCATTATCTTCTGAGATCTTAATTTTGGCAAAATAACTTCACACATTTGCCTATGAAAATCATACAGAACTGATTGGTTTAATGCAAAATCACAATTTAATTTAGATCAGATTATATTGATATCTTAATGTTCGAAATGAAGTTTTTATCAAACTATCCAGTGCACTTGAAATTCGTTGTTCACCTTTCGAATGAAATCTTTCATAACTTCTACATTGAACAGCTTTGATATATGTCAAATAAGTAAGATGAACACAAAGCGTTACGAAAGTTACCAAGTGATCTTGTCTACTTGCGACGTAGACCATATGAGTGCAACCATAATCTGTATAAATTCAAGAGGATACTGTTTCTTGACGATGATACACATGCGGATCACAGGCTTGAGAAAAATGACAAATTTCAATGAAACTCAAATCTATTTTGTAGTAATTAAAATGATGTTCCTGGCTCATGGTATGTCTCATTGAAACTGTTCTGTCTAATACTGAATAATTAAATTTTAAATTTCAGTAACAAGGATTCACATTTTTTCCTTTTATATCCTATTCTTTGAGTTCTATACTATACAATATGTCTTCAACGATTAAAACCCATCATTTTTTGTATATTTCATTTTTTCTATGAATGAGCAAACGCAGGCTACAAAACTCTTAGAAGAATTCATCAGTCCTTTTTTGTCAAGAGCAAGAAATGAAAAATACATGTACAACATCAAACAACTTTGGTTTCTTAAGCAAACAAAAAGAAAAAACCTCTATTTGTGATGTGACCATTAGAAAAGCAACGCAGTCAAGGACTAAAACGTTTCAAATAAATAATAAGTCAACAATGAATGTTTTAGATAGATGCGCATCATTCTATAATTCAATGGATTCGAGACAACTTCCAAGTTTTCCTTATCAACTGTCTCAATGAACGCGTGATTTAATGATAGTCTTAGTCTAGTTAATTGAACTTGATCGGAAATAACCTTAAAAAATCTTCAAATTCTGGAGTAGACACACATGTTCCGAAAAAACTTCAGTTTTCGACTTCCAACTCAATGAAATATTAAGTATAACTCTTTTCAATTTTCTTGGAAAGTTTCAATTTCTTATTTTTTTTAAACAAGAAAGAAAGAAAAGAAAACGTTGATTTTATTCTCTCGACAGGACACTTATTTCATTCAATTAACTACTTTTTAGAAGGTAAGCGAAAAAAATGAATTTTTTTTTAGTAAAAATGCAGAATGATCGAAGTAGTGACGAAGAAATGAGCTCATGCCGATTGGTAGTAATTTGAATTTTTGTTTTCAAAGTTTCGTTGGAGAAAAATGAGAAGTTTCTTCGTGTTTGAAAGTTGCCCAGCTGTCTTTCTCCACACGTTGGTGACTGTCGAATTTTCATTTATAGGAAAAGCTTATAAAATAACATCATTCACCTATTTGAAATGCTGATTTACATACACTAGTTACATATTAATTAAAGTAATATACAACCGGTCTATGACCATTTGTAAGTCGTTCTTATCAAGCACTAGAGAAAACATGCATCTTGAGATAATTAAAACTCAGGCATCTCTTTTCAGAACCAGTTTTTCAAAACTATCACTGTTGGAAAATACGAACTAAACTGAGACTTCACTTCACAGAGTTTCGTTACTCTTGAATCATTTCAATAAAAAGATACGTATATAGGATTTATGATTGACGATAAGGAGACAATGAAAGCATTGAGAAATATTTTAACTCGTTCATGCTTTTAGTCATTCTATTTCTCGATAAGATCGATATACGTTAGAGTTCGTTTTCTTGGGTGTTATTTTCTAGCCAATACTGTGTTTAAGACTATTGCATGCGATTTAGGTTCATAAATAATTTCTAAAGATTACCTGTAGCTGTAAATTTCGGTTGACTTCACCTATAACTCAACTGGCTTATTATAGTTAATTTAGTATTTCCAATAAGTCATGTAATCAACATTAAACGTTTTTGCCCCACAAAAATGTATTGAAATATATATTAATAGCTGTGACCAAAATATTCTTCAAAACAGAATATAAATTCATTACTTATGTTATTTTCATTTTCTTGGTAGATTTTTTTCATACACAATTTGGATACTACTATTTAAATGGGCTCCAACTTTTGTCGCAGTGCCGAAGTGAACACAAGCACACGTCCTGATAAGATATATGAACCTGAGAACGTTGAAAGTGTATGGTACGATGTGTGCCGTGAAGGAGATTTGGTAAAACTATTGGTAGTGATACCATATTTGACGTACGACCAGCTGAATCGAATAGAACCCAACGGAAGTACATGTTTACACGTCGCTTGATATAGGAACCATTCACTGATTGCACTAATACTCCTCTGCTGCGGGTGTGACCGAAACGCTAAAAACAAATATGGATTGACACCAGTTCAGGAAACCACTGATGACACAATTCGCACATATTTTACTTTGAATAGCACTATTATTGAGAGTCTGTGCAAACCATTTTGGACTAAACTAGAGGACGATTCATTTGCACCAAATAATAGGTTTATTATGGGACACTTAAATATTGACGAAGTTCAAGATGCCAAAAAGATGATGGAAGCTTATCGAGCAGTTGGATTGGAGAAAATGTATGTAACTGCTGAAGTTAGTAGTATGCAAGGGGGTAAGTGCTGGCACCCAGCACCCTGGCACCTGAGCACCTGCTCAGCACCTACTCAGCACCTCGGCACCTTTCCTGCACCTCAACACTTGTGGGTGCTGTGAGGATTAGAAAGTTAGAACATAAATATTAATTGAGGAATTGCTTGGAAATAGTGTAACACTATTCAAATTCGGGTTTTTGCTGCAGAAAAATACTGGCTGATGGTTGAAAATATTAAAATTTCATAAAGCAAATGTGAAAAATCTATATGGGCCATATGTGTGGTTTCTATCGCTTTGGGGAAGAGGAGAATTCTGTGCCAATATTCTGGAAGAAAATTTTTCATTTATCTTCACGGTCTAGTTAGACGTATCGTCATCGAAAATGACGTAAGATAACAATTAAAATCTTTTGTGACCTATAAAATGTGGAGAACCACATCATTTTTTAAGAACACCACACATACAAAGGGTGTCCCAGAATGACTGATAATAAATTGTTAATGGTATTTTTCATAGGTTTTCTTGAACTAGAGAGCTGAAATTTTTATTACATATATATTTAATAACGATTTTTTATTGCTGAAAGTTTCAGCTCTCGAGCTTAAACTACTGGTGAAAGATCGATTTTTGAACTCGATTTTTGCAATAATTTCATAACAACAATATTCAAAATTCCAGTATGAAAATTTATGTATTTCACTCTTGTCGAAGTATTTCACAAGTAGGTTTAGTTAGAGAGCTAAAACTTTCAGAAATAAAATATCTCTATTTGATATATATGAGATAAAAATTTTAGGCGTCTATGTCAAGAAAAGGTATGAAAAATATCATTAATAATTTATTAACAGTTGTTATGAGATACCATTATATGTGTGAGATGTTCCTAAAAAAAGAGTATGTTTCTCCATATTTTATATATTCCAAAAGGTTTTAACTGTTACCTTAGACCGTTTTCGACAAAGATACTCCTAGCTAGACTATTAAAATAAAAGAAAGTTTTTCCACAAAAATGGTATAAACCCCACGGATCCATCCACATACGTAAAGACGAATGTTTGTCTGTATGTTCATTATGCATTTGGACACCGTACGAGCAAATGCAACCAAGTTTTCCAGGAATCCTTCTCTCATCCAGAAAAGGTCAACAGCTACTTTTCCCCAAAAAGATTCGTTCGTCCACCCTCGAAAACCATGCATATGTGACTGGCCAATCATATTTCAGCATTCGGCAGTATAAAAGAACTATTGAGGAACCCTTCGTCAGCATACAGAAAGCATGGAACCAGAGGTTTTTGAAGGCGATGAGGTCGAATTTGGGGCCAATTACTTCGATAACTTCATGATTAGTCCAAAACCAACAGACAAGGAGTTTTTGAGTAAACGAGTCACTCAATGATCGTAAGATGAACATTAGAAATCGAAAATCTATCGAGCGTAATACCTTACTAGACGATCCGTTGCTTAATTACGTGGATCATATCAAATACACATAGAGTTTTGGAGAAACTGATTCTTTGGAAATCATCTGCGGTGGAAATTTTGAATAAGTGGTCTGCCAGGCTCAAGGTTTTGTTAGTCATAGATATCGACTGATTAAGTTCTTAAAAGATCTTTTGTTCAAAGATCTTTTCGTCTGTCTTTCTTTGCAACCAATCAAATTTCAGTGTGTTTTCAGCAGCACAAAGTAGGATATACTGTTATAACTCTGCTAATCAATAGATGTTCTAAACCTGAAGTTCTAGAGCAAGTAGATGTGTGATTGTGTTGAGTTTTGATAGAAGCGTGTTTTTCTTGCATGGCTGTACGAAAAATGAATTCTCAAATGGGTTTCCTCTAGATATAGAATCAAACAGCTACGGAATCAGGACTGAAACCGTGACAAAGTGAGACGGTAGCTGGTCGGGATTGGAACCGATTGACATAAGTATGTGCTCCGAGATGTACTTGGAAATATAGAAAGCTCATAAAATTTATATGTGCCACTTAAGTCTTCGTGATCTACACGTATAAAGACGAAGAATTCCTCACATCGGAGCCGTCTTTCAATGCCATTACTGTGCGTATATTCATTGTGAACGAGATCAGATGGGATAAAGATTTAGAATATGTCCGAGAATCGGGATCAAAATCGGCACGGGGCAAAATTAGTAGTTGTGTATATCTATTCCTACTAATTAGGCGTTTTAGATCTTCTCAAGCACAATGGGGTTTTGTTTGCACATATTAAGTGTGAACTTTTCCAGGCAACGCTGGGTACTTCTGCTAGTACTGCTATATTACTGACAGCATGCCACCTTTAAACAATATGAAAAAAGCATTTTATCCCATGGAACAAATAAGAATTCTTAAAGTAACTGAAAAATATTTAACAGAACTTCTTCTCTTTTTTATATCAAAAAAATAGCACAAAAATGAGTTTCTTCTAAGTAAGAAAATTGAATTACAATTAGACAGTTTTGTAAAATGAGTAAATTTCTGATGGGATACTTAAAGAATTCGCTAGTATTGAAGTACAATAATGAATCTTATAGAGAGCGCTCTTCATCAATCACAATATGGTGATTTAGTTGGGTGTGGTATCCTAAAAAAATTAATTGGCATCTCAGCACCTGCTCAGCACCTCAGCACCTGTCCAGCACTTTTCGGTGCTGGGTGCCAGCACTTACCCTCTTGAGTTTTTAAGTGAATACTGAAAAAAACGCGTTTCTTTTTATCATAGCAATTAAAATCGATTACATTTTAGTTAAAATGCAGAAATCAGGTTAAAATCTTATTTTTGCCATCATTTTTCTGCATGAGACAATTTTTAATTAGGAGTTAAAGTAAGAATTTCATTTCACTTTCATTTACTAAAAGTTTTCTGAAGATGCATCTCCACATACTAATCGTGAATTCTGATTAACTGATATTCCATTCATGATCATATATTAAGAACTTATACCATGATCTGAGTCTGTAACTAGCGTCTGCTACGACCTGTGATGGTTTGAATGAGAAATGTTCGATGTTCATTGTCATGCCTGTGTGAGAGACGGAAGGGAAGGATGAGAATCCAAAATATCTACGCTATAAACTTCGGCACACTTTTCAGATCGTTTTTCACAAAGCACAAAAAACATTGAGATATTCTCGATGAAGATTTCATTGAAAATTTTCATCCTGCAAGCTCTTGGAGTCTGATGATTTTGATAGTCATTTTTGAAAATGACATGCATGAAACTCTTTTCTAATTGATTACCAATCATTCAAGTCAAAACTATAAAAGTGTTTTCTTTCATTGGTTCGTGAGTGTGGGTGGGTGTCAGCAGTGTCCAACGACTGAGAAATAGGAATTCCTAATGTGCCGAGGAATTATCAGTGTCGCTGTGATAATTCCTAGAGGAAATGGGAATCAACTATCGGTTCCCTCACAGTTCCACCATTCACGAAATTCGCGATATTGCTGTTTTAAAAATAATTTTTTTTCCATGAAATTATTGATTCTCACAATTTTGCAAGTGAACATGAGTGTAAGAACAAAAATTATCGTGAATATTCCATATTTTTACCTTTAGTATGCAAGGAACTGTGGGGGAACTGATGAGGAATTCCTAATCCTCAGTCCTTGGACACCCCTCGAATAGAGAAGACAAAATTTATCTTTGATAACCTTGGTTCTTTCGAACGTTGAAAAAACATGAAATTCATGATGATCGATAATTCTATTATTGAAAAGCAAATTTGCTTTTATTTTGAGTGTGATATTCGATATTTTTTGATCGAGATGTGCAATAATACTGATTCGATCGCTGAAAAATTCACACCAACGACCATAATAAGTGGGTGGACATAGGCACTGATTTTCATTCATTTCAGAAACAACGTCATCTCGATTACATTGATATGAGTGCGCTTTGAAAGACTGAGGATTTCGAAAGTTGATGATCGATTTTCATAGCTGCTGTAAGTTATAGTTTGTAACTGTAGACCAAATTATAAATGTTCTATCGGCTTCTTTGCCAATAAATGCAATACTTGCTATAATAACAATGTAAAAGGAAAGAAAAATAAAAAGTAAGACGCTTCAAAAATAAACAGAACATCATTGAAAATAAACTTTGATTCAAAAAAAAACACAAATAATATAAGAAATGTTTTTTTCGGCTAGGTGTTTATCTTAGAGAACAACAATAGTCTATCGCATATGTGAGGCTAGAAAAGAGATGAAATTTTCATTTTAGCTCAATACTATTCAAAATTTGTGATTATAAATTGAGATGAATAGCCTGTGACAATTTTTAAATCCGCACGACTTGTATAAGTACATTGAATTTTGACCCAAGTAAAACAACGCTAGTTTTAATGATGACATTTTTTAACATGCTCATAAATTATTGTTATTTTTTATGGAAAAATACTGCATCTAAAAATAAGAATCAACATCATTTTTCTTTGTCGATATATGTTGTTCGATTATGGCAATCATCTCTGGATGGTTTCACATGTAGCTTTTGTTTTTATATTGAGTGAAACATTCAATAGTGTTCAAATTCCGCGAATTCTGAACTCGTGAGGAAATCTAAACTCAATAATCAATTAATACAGATGGATACTAAGAAAAAAGCAACACAGGACAGAAGGAACTGAAAGAACAATGTATTTCAAATTCCATTCAAAATCGGATTATAGTGGTCCTATTATAACCTCAGTTTCATCAGATTTTTTAGGTTTGAAAGAAAATATTATTTTGATATCCTATAATCAATTTTAATTGATTACCTATAATATTATTATAATCGATTAAAGTTGTTTATAATAGATTGTTAAAAAATCGAAACCAAAATGATATTGTCTTTCAAACTTGAAAAGTCTGGCGAAAATCCGATTCTAAAAGTGACGTTAAAACCGAATTCGAATCGAATATTAAATCCAAAATTGTTATCTCGGTCCACATTTGCATTACATGATTATCACCAATCAGTTGAAGATGTACTATTAAAATCTGAAGCATTTTTCTTTCGAGATGAACACCTAAGGTGCCTCAGTATTCTTGAAACGCATTTTCCTATGTGTTTCTTACGTTCTTTGGATCCTGTGAGTACTCGTAACTGTAAAACTTGACGCTTCAATTCAACTGAGGTTTCAAGTTTGACCTTTCGTCTTAAAATCTCCATGAGGATGTCACAAATCGACTTACATTGGATATCTCAAAGCGAGAATGACGCCATCGTCTAAGCATTATTACTACTCCCTCTGTTTTCAATATATTCTTTGCTTGTAATGATCTTGTGTTCATATATCTAGTATGTCTTGGGGTCCCTAGATCTCCGGCTTCTCCAATATTTTCAACAGCTAGCCTGTAGAAAGTTGCGACTTGAAAGTTTCAAGTTGAAGTGCCAGTGGGAATTTGAAAATTCAACACAATCCAAGTTCTCAAAATTACAGAGAACAGGGGCGCTCTTGCAATCAATTCTCTCTTTCTTTTTAAAATTAACTTTCTCTTCCTCTCGATTGCTTCAATTAAGTATTGAAAAAATATTTTTATGGTTACCTTTTTCCGAGAATCGATTTTATTTGTCTCCTTTCCAATGACACCCCTCAATAGCTTAAGATTCACAGCATTATTTGACTAATGAAGAAAGAAAAATAGAGACCGAAGAAGTATAGTAACAGCTCAAGAGAGAAATGAAAACAACATCTTTTTCTGATAATTGAAAATTTTCATCAAAAACACAAGCTTACAAGCACACAAAATAAAGGTTGCTAGTTTGATGGTTGAAATCATCCAAACGCGTATAACCATTACTGGATTATGGTTATTTGTTATTATCCAGCTAACAGGTATGGTTATCTTCGATAGTCATTACGAAAAACGTTGTCTAGAGAGAGAGATCATAGTTCGTTAAGCATCATTGAATACTTCGAATTCAAATGCCTAAAGAATTTTAGAAAGGCAAATCAAAATTACGATAGACGAATATTGAAATCGAATTCTTCCTATTACCAATTAGAACTATAGAACAATTTTTTCTATTTCCATGTTGCATATTATACTTTTAGAGTTTCTATTAAGATTTTAGTTTATTTTTATTCAAAATGTCTATCATTGTTTGTTTGCTTGCTTGATCGGTGTCAAAAAAACATATATATATATATATGTTAGCTTAGTTTAAGACTTCTGACCGTTTGACGGACCTTTGCTATAGGTTATCGAGGGCTCTGAATCCGAATCCGGAGACCATTTCTTCGGCCGAGGTTTCATTGATCAGGAGTTGATCAATCAGAAACGAACTTTCTTAATCTAAGACTTTTCGTCATTTTGATGGAACTTTGCCGTAGGTTATCGACGATGAGTAATCCGACTCTGAAAACAGGATTTCAAAGTTCAGATCTCGACTCTTTTCGTTCTATGAGAATTGATGCTGACAAACTGCAAGTACATTGTAGTGCGTGATAGCAGTGTAATGAATCAAGAAATACGAAGATAAAATGGAATTAGCGGCTAACCGTGAATGGTCTGCCTTCGGGAGGCCGACGAACAACTAACTGCCATCAAAATAGGTTTACAAAAAAAAGTTTTTGTGACATTTCTGCATAACATCGAGCAAGGGTCTTAGAAAAGCGCCACTGAGGCTGAATCAGTGACAGTTTATGTATAGAATGACTCCTATTAACATGGAGAAACTCGAGAGACGAGGAGTGTACATTGAAAATATATCTTGCTTGATATAGGAAATCTAGTACTCTTTAGTAACGCGTAGAGAAACTTTTGAAACAGTTGAAGTGCGAATCAGCAATGCCTTGAATAAAAAAGTAGTCAAATTGTGAAAATATGTTCCAAGATGATAGTAGCTACGTGCGAGTAGCGCCACGTCGGAGCTCCGGCAGTGAAATATAATAGCTCCTATTTCAATTTCACGATTTTTTTGTGAAATATGGCCTACCCAGGTCGTAGAGGTACGGTGGGAAACGACCGGAAAACACGAGAATTCGCTGGAAAGTGGAAGCAGTATTCCGGCCGGAAAGTCCTGGATTTTGTTTTCGATGGATTCCGTTCAACTTCCAGTGCTTTTCAGCAGGAACCGACAGTAAATCATCTGGAAAAACTCCGAAATTTTTCTGACCGGAATACGGTTATTTTTCCGCATCTTTCTGGCCGGTTCCTACAGTGTGGGTGTGGGTGGGTGTGAGTTGGTGTGGGTGGGTGTGAGTTGGTGTGGGTGGGTGTGGGTGGGTGTGGGTGGGTATGGGTGGGTGTGGGTGTTTAATCTCCTACACCCCACACCCACACCCCGACTTAGTCATATTTCTAGCAAATTCTATGTCAATGTAGCTGACATATCAGTATTTTCGTGGAAACTTCGTATTCCTAGGTGCGGGCATCCATTTTCTATTCATTCACAATCTTTATTAACTGCAACATGTAATGCAATACTAGAGGTATTTATCGTTTCAGTTGCTGTCGACCCTATTGTTTTCTATTCGACCACTCTGAAGAGTCAAGGTTTAGGGCAGTATACCGGTAGTACTCAAGGTGGAACTTTGCTCTGGATATTTGGTACTGGTTTTGCCCGAAATGGCTTCAGTGTTCTACCATCTATAGTAACTACGAATATAGTACAGCTAGTTAATAATTATACTGTCTACGATTGTGTCCTACAAACTGAAAAATGCACTGATACTCAATTGGCATGCTATACCGTAGCGATGCCTGCAGGATCATATATCGTTCAGATATATGTTAATGGGATTTTAATTCCGGCCTCTCAATACAGAAATCCGAGTTATACAATTTTTGTATCGAGTGTGCGGAATACACCAATCATTAGAGGCATTTCGCCGGCATCCGGTCTACCGCAACGATTGGTTACAGTATCGGGTGACTTCAAATCATCATGTTATTCACGCGATGTTAATGGCTGCTCGCGGGATAGTGATACACTTATTGTTCGGTAAGATATTTAATGATTGATCATTACCTTTCTATGTTGAACAACGATAAATCTAGTATCTACATTGGCGGTCAACTTTGTAATTTGATTAACTCTATCGATGATAATCCGTAAGTTCCTTCTATTTGAATTTCTAACTAGATGTGAGTTTGATTTTAGCTACTCAAGGGTGAACAATACACAACTTCAATGCCGTTTTGAGAGCAATGAAGTTGGTAAATAACGTTTCTTTTCTAAGCAAATGAATAGCAAAATATTGTTCAATACATGTCTTTTGTCAATAGGAATATTTAACGTCACAATGATTGTTAATAATCAATACGGTCGTTCTTCAACTGCTGTCAATCTATATCAAATGTCTGCCACTGGTCAGCTGTATAATTTTCGAAGTCATGCACGTATGTCTATTTTTCGTTGTATAAGTCGAATTCAACATAGTTTAACTATTTCTTAGTCATTTCAAATGTATCACCGGACAGTGGAAGCACACAAGGTGGTACCATTTTGACTATTAGTGGTCAATATTTTAGTAATAGTAGTCGATATCCGGTGGATGTTAATGTGGGTGGCGAACCTTGTACTATTTTGAGTTCAAATCTGACTACTATTCGTTGTCAAATATCTATGGAACCTATGGACAATCGAACATACTATCACGGTGAGTTCACTGTCAAATAGAGAACATTTTTTTTTTAAATTTTTGGTAATAGGTGGTCGTGGTCTGCATATATACAATGAGAATCGTTTCATTGACCTGGTATTATAAATTTATGAGTTCTTTCTATAAGGTCTGATTGCTATTCTTGTCGATTGTATAGAGCACTCTAGGCAACGCGACACCTCCCATGCCAAGTGTCAATGCTACTAAGACATGGACAGAAGAAGCTTCCATTGCTAATCAATTTTCGTCGACAAGTACAGTATGGCTTATCGGACTTCTACGTCCACCAATAACAGCTACATTCACTTTCCGATTGCAAACATATTCTAATGCTATTCTATATTTAAGCGCGGATGAAAATCTAGACAATGCTATCCAAATTGCGAATTCTATTAGTTCAAACTTAGAGTCAGTTCCACAAATACTTTATAATAATACAAAGTCAGTCAAATAAAACATTGAAAAAAGAATAACATTAAAATATAATTTTATGTAGCTATTTCATGTTGTGCATAAGCTCGACATATAGAAACTATGTCCAATTGTCAATTAGTGCAAGTATGCTGGAAGTAGCATCCACCGCAGGAGATACTGTTTCGAGTTCCAACACCATTCAACAAATTCAAATTGGCAATTCTACAGTTTCGGAGCATCAGGTAGACTAATTTTGTTATCATCACGAGAATAGATACTTTTATTTTTCAAACAATCGACGTACCCGTACACCTAGACTGCAGATTGAGATAAATAGTTTCTGTTTTCTTAAACAATATGTACTCTCCACTGCAGAACTACGTACACATTGGTAGATATAATATAAATATGCCTAAAGTTCATCAGAACTAAATATTATTATTCGAGGTTGCAAATTTAAAATTTCATTTCTTTAACATTAGTATGTAGAAAACTAATTCTTTGAGTTGTAGATAACAAGTCACTTTATTTAGCATATCAGTTAAAGCAAAATTTAATTGAAATGCTTGTCGATTGTCATGTATCTTTTCAAATTTTAATGAAAATGATTTTCTCTTAAATATAACTAAACGAAAAAGAGTAATTATAGTCAGTCAACAAAGAAACTGATAACCCATCGTTGAATGATCATTTCTGATCATATTTTTGTCTATTTTATTTTAATTTAAAGCAAATTGTCTACACAACTAATTCGATAAACAGTGGAATATCTGAAGTTCAAACAATTCCTGTTATTACTCAATCATTTCAAATAGGCTTCGAAGGTGTATATACAGGTTTGTTTTAGCAAGTTTTATTTTGCAAAATCTGAACATTTAATACACATAAAAATCAATGTTTAGCGATGATTGAAGGAGCATCATATGCCAGCACTGTTGAAGATGCTTTAAATGACTTACCAAACATTTATCCTTTAGCAGTCTCAGTTCAACTTGTGCATATCACATATGAAGTGACTTTTCCGATTGAAATGGGTGATGTTTCACTATTAACCATTATATCAACCGCATTCAACAGTCCACAAAATGCAACAGAAACAGTGCAAGGCCTTGCATCAAATACAAAACTGGCATTTCGATTAGATGGAGCCACAACTAAATACTTTGATTTTTCAAACGATGTTATAACAAACACAATGCTTACAAATGCATTTGATCAATTATTTACCATTCGATGTCCACCATCACTCAACAATCGTCAAGCCATATCATCCATAGTCTATGTCAATGAATTTGAAACCGGAACTGTGTATAATGATTCAAATAGCATCACAGATATGGCATTCTGTGGCCGAAATGCACTCACGGCTGGCTATCTGGTTATACGGAATGGGCAATATGCTGACTATATGTGTTTTGCATACAAGGTTCCACCAAATAGCGGTGGTTTTAGTATGATTTTCTATGTTCAAAGTGACGGAGATTCATCGACCAATACATACGAGTATATAAGGATACAGTTCATTCAAGACGGGTATTGGCATTATACATGTATCAATATACTCGATACATTCCAACAACATTCGCCTACGTACTTGAGCGTATCTATGATTCTTATTATGAGTGTGTATGTAGATACATCAATATCACCTGGCAGGATGTTTGATACAGTTACTTTACGTAATTCGATGCCTAATGGTTATGAGGATGAAACTGTTGCCAATACGACTGATCAATCATCAACAAATCAATGCACCTTTCCCTTTGTTTATAACAATCGAGCATACACCCGATGTACGATTGATGAAAGCAACATGCCTATCTGTGGTTTGACTTCAAATACAACATCCTATTGTCAGAATTCATCTATTGGAGGTGTCCGACGACTCTATCCAAAATATCAACTAATTTACAATTCACTTAGTGTGACACATTCAAGCCCAAGTCACACGATTGACATATTATTTCGTTACACGGCATGTGCATCCCCAACATTGATCGAACCATTACCTTCCACAGTGAGTTATTCATTCTCTTTATAATAAGATAGCGACTATTATCCTATTGGTTTTAGATTGCTAACGTGACTTCGATCACTAATGCATCGAAAGCCATCGGTGGAGTTTATGATATTATGTTCAATCAACGTATATACAAATCGATTCCAGCGAAAATAACTGGAGCCGATTTGACCAATCTTCTTCAATCTTTGCCTGGTTTCGGTTATGTTGTTGTTGTTGCCGTAGGGGAATGTGCAGCATATTCATACAACATTCGATGGTTAGTAAATGCCAAACAGCCACCAATAACGATTGTCAATGCAAGTGAAGTGACACCAGTTGGAACACCACTAACAGTTTCAACAGTACAAAATGGTAGTAGTATATTTTACAAGCTTCCCGTTGATATGTTACGAACATGGCATACAATTCCTCAGGTAAATTTACTGATTTGTTCTTTGACTTCATAGAATTGATTGGGTGCATAGGTTGAAGTTGTCGTTGGTGGTTATTCATCCTACTGTTCAAAACCAAACAATGATTGTCCATTTCAATGGTCAATTCAGCAAACACCGATTATATATGCAGTAGAACAGAATGAAACCACTATTATGATTGATGGCATTGAATTTGGTTCAACAGTTGAATCGAATTTAGTTTCAATTGGTGATAGTGGTTCATGTAATGTTACAGAAGTCAATGAGACATCAATCATTTGTACAATTATTAATGCACCATCTGGCTCACAGATTGTACAAGTTTATGTTATTAATAAAGGCTTTGCATCGACTAACGAAACTTTCACAGTTGTCGTTCCTTTAACGATAATTTCATTTCATCCGGTTCGTGGAGCAGCTGGTGGAGGCTATCCATTAACTATTATAGGAAGTGGTTTTTCATCAACTGCTTCAGTCACTATCGATGGAGGCCCATGTAAGAATTCTGTTATAGTTAATTTTTCATCGATAACATGCATCGTGCCACCTATTACGAACGTTAATAATGGTCAGGCAGTTGTAACTGTCATTGATGGAATGTATGCTGCTAATGCATCGGCATATTTTGTTTACAATATATTCATGACACCAACCATCTTGTCAATAAGTCCAGCTTTTGTAAATATGAATGGCGGACTATTAAACATCACAGGTGTGGGCTTCGGCAATAGCTCAGTTTCAGTGTATGTCGGCTCAAGAATTGTTTCTGTTTTGTCATCATCTTCCAATCAAATTCTAGTCAACCTAAATTCTTTATCACCTGGACTCTATCCTGTTACTGTCAATACACCGACGGGTTTTGCTCGGCCTCTTGTCTATATAGAATATCGGTTTCATGTGCAAAATATTTCCCCCCAAGTTGGTTCTTTGTATGGTGGCACTGATATCTCTGTTGAAGGCGAAGGATTCGACAATTCCACAGTTGTCCGATTTCGTGATCAAGATAATCGTATCTTACCATGCAGTATTGTTTCAATGCAATCGACTTATATTAATTGTCAAACAACATCTCTTGTATCTCAAGTAACAATTACAGCAAACGGTGTTGATTTTGTTTGGTCACCTAGCCGTCAAACAGTGCAACAAGGTACTATGGTCACTTGGCAATGGAACTCTTCAACACGTCCGTCACGTCTTACATACAAAGTCTTACAAGTAGAAAATGTATACAGTAGCCAACCAGTAGCTGACGGATTCGATTCCGGTTCAGCCACAGCATCTGGTAAGAACTCTACTTTAGATTTAAAGTATATGTTCATTGTTATTCTCTAGGTTCATTTTCATACCAATTTCATACAATAGGCACCTATTATTACTTGTCTCCAGACGTCGATTATAGAGGAGGAACTTCCATAAGAGGTATCATTGATGTAGTTTCATACACAAACAAACTGCTAACGGTAGAAGTGATGTGGAAAAACTTCACTGGTAGATTCTTATATTGATCTATTTTCTCATGTAGCTAACTTTCATTTTATAGCTCAAATATGTGTCTTCCCATTCACGTTTCATTCGGTCAGCTACAATGTGTGCACATCGGTGAATGACACTCGACCCTGGTGTTCTCCAACATCAGAATATATGGGCCAACGACTCTATTGTACATCAGGTAGGTCGTTCTGAAACTAAAAGTTTTGTTCAAACTTTAGAAAGTATGATTCATTTCGTGATACAGTTTAAACTCGACTTTTAAAACGTTTTGGTGCATACACCGATAAAACTAGTGCAACATTTGCTTATATTACTCAGGTCAAGATAAATATAAATGAATTTTTAGACTTTCGAACTGTGGGCATGGTTAAATTTCTAATTTTCGAGCGGAGATTTTTCTTTTTCTCGTAAAATCGCATCCATTGAACTTTATAAACGACGGTGAGAGATATTTCAACAAACGCCTCTACTCTTGATGGATCTTTTTTTTTGTGAACTAATAGTTGATATAGATGAGGATTTCAATATATCACCTATGAAAAATTACATAACTATGCATGAGTTAGAAGGTTTTCATCTCCACAAAGCCTAGTCTGAGTCATAATACTGATCTCATTGTATCATCGATTTTATGCCCATCGGTAATCTAAATATGCAATACATCTTCAAATATCAAAGTATTCTCACATAATTATATATATATATATATGTTTTATTCAACTATAGCGTCTAACACATCATGTTCGTCGTACATTCTTAATACAACTTCATGTGGCCAAAGTACAGCTGATGTAAGACATCCAACGAGTTTCATTGCCAGACTTTGTACAGTTGAATCGATCGTTTCCCTGTCACCCGTTGAAGGAGCTGCCGGGACATTTTTAACAATCAAAGGTATTCGATATTCGAAGCTTGTATGTTCGCTTAAAAATAATAATTTCAGGCCTAAACTTCAGTGGACAAATGAATGAATATGACATTCAAATTGGACCCTCATACCATTGTCCAATAATAAATATTTCATCGACTACACTCCTATGTCAAATAACAGTAAACTCAACACTCAATGCTGCAATCAATCAAAGTGTTCGCGTCGCTCGTGCTTGCCAAGGCTATCTCGGAAGTAATGGTTTGTTGCAATTTAATTTTAAAGCATCGATCTCAAGTATTTCTCCGTCAATGGGTAATAGTCATTTAGAATATTTATATAATGATATTCAATTTGTTATCTTTTTCATTGCTTCTATTCTCAGGTTCAATCTATGGTGGTACTCAAGTAACAATTAATGGTGATGGGTTCAATCCAAAATATACACGTATGTTCATTGCAAATGTCGACTACACGAACATGACAACTGTATCATATTCTCAAATTATCTTTATCACTCCATCGCAATCAACATATCAAAATTACAATCTGACTGTGTTTGTTCTAGTTGGCATAAATGAAGCCACATGCTTGACGCCACCATGCCAATATTCTTGGGCAACAAGTGTAACACCGTATTTAAATTCAGTAATTCCGTCAGTTACTCAAAATTTGACTACATTTACACTGAGTGGTGGAAATTTCTTCGGTGGTACAGGAACAATTCTTGGTACACGAGTGAATATTGACAACATTGCTTGTAATATCACTGCAATGACAAACGAATCAATCACATGTTTTAGGACGGATGTTGAAGTCGGTCGACACAATTTTGTTGTATCAATCGAAGGTCTGTTATTTTATTAATGATTAGTAGGAAAATAAAATGCATATATTGATTAATTTTTAGGCGTTGGAAATACTAACACATATACAAGTGTCATATCACAACTGTATATATCCAGTATATCACCAACAACAAGTGGTGTCTATGGTGGCATTATATTGAATATAGCTGGATACGGTTTTTCAAGTGATATAGAACGAATTCAAGTAACAATTGGCTCAAATTTATGTCCTGTGATACAGACCGCAAATACTGAAATTCAGTGCATCATCCCCGCTCAGCGCACAAGTACAAACCCGGCAGGTGTTTATGTCGTTTCGAATGGAATCAGTGCTGCCGCACCATCGTTAATTAGCTATAATGACACAACTACACCGCATGTGACCTCTGTTGATCCTACATCAGGCAGTACCTCACAAGTATTGAATATTACAGGTGAAAATTTCATTAATGGACAAACAACTGTTCGAGTTGGAAATAGTCCATGTATTATTTCAAATCTATCGGTAACACTAATTACATGTACTCGTGCTGTAGGCACAGCAACAGGCTATTATCCTGTCATTGTAAATGTTAATACAATCGGCGATTCAAACGCTGATGTATTATTTTTTAGTGAAATTTCAATTACTAATGCAACACCGACGGAATCTAGCTATGGTGGTGGCCTTCTAGTCACAGTATTCGGCGATGGATTCAATGACACCAATGTGAATATTAGTATATGCAATCAGATTTGTACATCATTAGTTATTCTTTCTAATAACGAACTCACTTGTATTACACCGTCGATTACACCTGTTGTAACAAATACTTCATGTAATTTAACAGTTACCATCCATAATGTAAGTAGCAGCATACCATTTGTCTATAGTTCTGATTTGACTGCAACATTGATATCTGTGAGCCCGACAAGAGCTGGAACAGGAGGTGGAACAATACTCACAATCAATGGCAACAATTTTCCGTGAGTAGTTTTGCAAATATTGAATTCTTTAGGTTATCGAAGTTTGATTATTTTCCGTGCGCAGAAACTCCACAGATGCATTGCTAGTGACGATTGCAGGCGTCATATGTTCAGTACAAACAAGTAATAGCACCTGTATAACATGCCAGACAGGCAGTTATGCACAATCGAGCATCATAGCTCCAGTAATGGTATTTATTAATGATAGTGGCTATGGAATTGGCCTAGTAAGCTTTCAATATATTGATCTTTGGTCGAGTCCGTGGACATGGGGTGGAAATGACCCACCCGATACCGGTAGTCTTGCCTCGATTGACAGTGGAGTAACAATCTATTTTGATACAATAACACCCACTTTGAAAGTCCTCCTCATCGACAATGCAACGCTAATCTTTGACGATGCACAAGATGTGGCTCTAAATACTGAATATATTGTGATTGTCAACGGTGGTTGTCTTCAAATCGGTACTGAACAAAATCCATTTGAACATCAAGCAGTCATTACTATGTATGGACAGCTGCGATCAATCGAATTACCTATCTGTAAGTAATACACACATGTGCATTTTAATTATCTAATCATCATTTGCTCTCTACAGTTGGAGCCAAAGTATTAGCATTGCGTGGAGGTACAGTTGATATGCATGGGAAAACATCTGTTCGAACGTGGACAAAACTTAGAGCCACAGCCAATAATGGCTCAGTGACAATTACTCTTTTAGAACAAGTCGATTGGCCGATTGGTAGTCAGATTATCATTGCCACTACGGGTGATTCTTTCAGTCAACAAGAGAGCGAAGTTCGTCAAATAACAAATATATCATATGATGGATTGACATTAACCCTAAATGAACCATTGGCATACACTCATTTAGGTATTTCATTAGATTTAAATTCGACATTACTTGATATTCGTGGCGAAGTTGGCTTGCTATCACACAATATCATTTTTCAAGGTAAAAAACCAACAATTTTTGAATGATGAATGAAAGAAAAAAGTTTTTTTGAAAGGCTCCACAAGCAGTACATGGACTGAAACAATATCGGCATGCCCTGACGGGTTTAATCCTGGTAGGATCTCTTTAAAAATTAAATCAGGAACATTCTTAATCTAACATTTGCGGTTCATATCGCATAGTACTACATATAGATTTAAAATAGAGTACTTGCAATAGATTGCAATCGATAGAGCCTTTTTCATGCTATGCTAAATAACAAATAGACAAATAATTTTGTATTATTGAATATACAGATCCATTTGCCGTACAAACATGTTATTTGGGTCGATATGGCGAAGAGATTGGGTCTGATCAGTTTGGCGCAACAATAATGGCTAGTCAAGACCTGTCCATTTCTAATGGCTCTCAACTAGTTATTCTACGTTTATCGAACGTTGAAGTATGTCTTTGATGATTTTACTTTTTTTATATTTCTAAAACATCTATCTTCAGATTTTTAATGTCGGTCAAGCTTTTCGTCTCAGCCGTTATCCAATTAATTTTCACATAAATGGAAATATGAGTATGTCTTATATTAAATCATCATCAGTGTATTTATCATTCAATCGAGCAATCAATATTGAGGCTAGCAATTACATCACCATTGAAAGCAATGTCCTCTACAATATTATGTAGGATTATGATGTTCACAAGAATCATTCATTCGATTTCTTCTAATCTATTTGTAGGGGTGAAGCCATGTCACTTGAAGATGGCGTTGAAATTGGTAATGTGTTCAGAAATAACTTGGTTGTTTTTGTTCGATCAAGTTCTAGTCTTTTGAATGAAGAAATGACGCCAGCTGCTTTCTGGGTAAGATAATAATTCAGAATATCTCTTATAATTATTTTTTATAATAGTTGACTAATCCCAATAATACTGTTGAATATAATGCAGTAGCTGGTAGTACACACTATGGATATTGGTACCGATTGCTTAATACAGCTGATGGAGCGTCATTAACGCAGTATCCCAGTTATGAGCCTTATAAGCAACCATTTGGCCACTTTTATAATAACAGTGTACACAGTTCGGGTCGATTTGGTGTGTGGATCTATCCGCAGTACTCACCGAACAATCCAGCCTTTTTTGATGGATTAATCTCATGGAAAAATAACAAAGGCTTCGAATGGGTCATGTCAAGTAGGATTCAAATAAGAAATGCACTGACCTTTGACAATTTGGATACGGGCATATCTTGCGTAACTGCTATTAACTATCAAGAAATCAGCATTCCTGGCTACAACAATAGAATATCCTGTGGTGTGGATTATGACTCGTCTGTGACAAATAGTGTTATTATTGGTGATTCGGGTATTTCATTCAATCCGATCATTCCATCAACTGCTGGTCTAGTAGGTAAGCAAATGGTATCATTGATTTTGACATTAAAAAAGCAGAAAAAAAATCTTACTCTAAGTTTTCTAACAAACAGATTTGGTTAGTAATAAGTAATTAATTATAATTGATTGAGCATAAACTATATTCGGTAGACGTAATTTTATTAAGATACTGGCACATTATATTAATTATAGTTTCAAAAATATGAGTACTAAGATAAGATTTCACGAAGAAAGGACTATAATGATATAATAAATTATAATACGCACAATTGAAATAACTGAAAGATTACATTATATATGTTAGTCTATTTTTATCTGTAACACATGTGCTCTATGCAAGTTACACAAGGATAATCTCATGAAAAACAAATGAATCATTCTATTTATTTGAATGGTCGTGATCAACATAATTTGTTATTATTGAGTCAGTAGTTTAAATTTGAAATATGTGCTCGTCTATATTCTATTGAGACGCTGAAATTTTTTCGCTATGTAGTAATGTGGGATCGTGGTCTTCATGTTAACAACGTTGTCTTCATAAACTTTCCAAGTAACCAAATACCAGCTATTTATGGACCGACAATCATCGGTCAATGTACTGATCGATGTGGAGGTAGGAAAAGAATTGCTCCTTCTGTCAGTAACAATAATCGTTTGTCATCTTAAAACATAGGTTGGATGACAGAATTCTCAAACATATCGTTTATTAACGTTACGCTTCGTGGCAAGTTTCGATGGACATATGATGGTATATATCTCGATGATGATGGATCACTTGGCGGACAGCCTAATTCAATCATTACGGCACCAGACAGCATCATGAATAGCTCATCATCGTGTACACCGGTGCCAAACTTTGAAAATGCTATTCAATGTTCGTCATCAATGGGTTCATGGCTCCAATTTTCATTGACTACAAATCCATATTCTTGGCAATATTCTAATAACGGGCCATTGATCGTTTCTTCCGTTGAAACAAATCTTTCCACCACTTTACCGTGGCTTGCACAACAACTCACACATCCAAAGGGCTATACAATGACATTACAGTCAAATCAAACGTACTATATCAGTTTCAGTTCTCTCGCAGTAAGTTGGAAACTTCTTTTTTTTTTAATATCAGCTTTTTGTTTTATCCATTTCGCATCTAATTAGTCGTGGAATTCGATAATCTATTGGGGCACTTTGTATGATGTTCCTCCAGGCGACTATATTATCATTCAACACAACGTCACAGGAATACCATCAGCTGCAGTAGGACAGCAATCACTCGCACCACTCTCAGGATCAAACAGTAGTAACGGTAATTGGTACTATGACAGTAACAATACCATGTTTTTCTATATTCGTATGTAAAACTTGGATTCGATTCGTTCTTTTTTCCATGCTAGTATATTTAGTCAAAAACGTTGGAACAACACGATGTGATTTAGATATATGGTTTCAGTTATCGATATGTGCATGTCCAAATTGCATTTGTCAGCCTGTTACAACCCCACCACAACCTGGTAACGAACCGAATACGACTCAAACGGTAAGCATACATTCGTTTGTGTACTCAAAAAAAAATGAGTACACTATAGAATCGGTCAGTGTGTCCGGCCGTCCGGCCGTCCGTCCGTTTATTCGATAACTCTTGACAATTACATTCGATTGAGCTGACATTTTGTGCACAGAATTGTCTCATCAATATCTAGGTCGAGTTCGAAGATGAGAAGGATCCGTCAAGAGATGGCTGAGTTATCAAAAAAATTGTCATTTTTCATCAGACCATCCTTGAGGGGGAGAGTACAGGGATTTTTGAAAAAAACATTTTTCTCAGAATTATCCACAACATATATAAATCGACTCAGTTTTTAACGCTGATTCCGAATTTGATATTGGTTTTGAACGAAATCGTAGCTTTCTAACGAAGCATCGCCTGAAAAGGTCTCAAAATGCACAAAAACTGCATCCAGAAATCAAATTTCCTAGTTTCTCATGATAACTTTGTGTTCAGACATTCTAGAATGACTCATATGTCTCATGCACTTTTTGCAGTACACATAACTCTCGGATGAAATCTGAAGTTTCCACATTTATTTGAGGAATATTCTGAATCTTACTCATCTACGCTATGCTTCCCATTTCACTCTAATTTGCACATTACATGATCGCCAGTACGATGACGAAATTGATGTTCAATCGTAATTAAAAGATGTGAAGACTCTTTGAGTAATGAATAATACTTTCATTTTGAATGAGAAAGAAGTCCTTTTCAATATCAGCTTATATAGAATGTGATAAATGAGCTTTCGGTACCCACGTAGCCGATTTTAGGAAATAATGGACATTGCAATGCATTATTTTACTATAGGAATGCAATGTATGCAATTACATGATAATGCAACCTATTTAATGCATTATAATGTATTTGTTTTTAGAATAATGCATTATAATGCGTTGGAAACTTCTTATTCGGCACTTGCTACATAAGATCTATAAAATCCTATTAAATCGATATCCCGATTACCATAATTGTATCTCTGTGATTCTGCACATCTATCCCCTTAACTTAACCCCTTAACCTTAATCTATTAACTTATCTATATCTATCCCTTAACCTTAATCTATTAACTTATCTATATCTATCCCTTAACCTTAATCTATTAACTTATCTATATCTATCCCTTAACCTTAATCTATCTCTCTAACTTAACTTAACCCTTAACTTTCATCGGCCCTCTTATATATATCCATCCCATAGTGTATCATCTTGATCATATAGATAAGAATCTAAAACAAAAGAAAATTAATGAATAAATAAGTTTATTATTATTAAATTCGAACTTACCATTTCGATCATAATCGATATCAATCTAAAGCATAGGAAAAATAAATAGAAATAATTTTAATATTGAATTGTAACTTACCATTTCGAGCAGATTGATAAAAATCTAAAACAAAAGACAATGAATAAATAATTTTTTTGTTACTGAATTCAAACTTACCACTTGGATCATGTTGAATTGTAGTTGAAAGCGAACACAGTTGAAAAACGTATATATGACATAAGACTGTTTCAATTAGGGGTGTACAGCTCACGCTCATGAGCGAGAGCGTTTGTATGCCATCGAATACATGATCGATTCTGATCATTTGTATCTAGTCGATTCCTCGAAAAACTGCATTCACACTTTTTGTGCCTATAGTACCCCTCAGGTATCGCGATTGCAATTTTTTTTTATTAATCAGTCAGAATCATATAAACTTGAAGGTTTAGTGGTGCCGATGAAGAATATTATCATCATACCTCTAAAAAAACATTCATTCTTGAAATATCTCTAATCACTCTGTGAACTCATTCCCCAT
>CAJNYU010002749.1:35334-53742 GCA_905331475.1 Rotaria socialis
GGAGGGTCAAATAATCAGGAAAGCTGTGCAACTAATGATTAAAGCTATTTCACAAATAAAAGCTTTTTGAGAGTTCTCACGATGATATTCGTCATCAGCACTCTTAAATGTTCAAATTCTTACTATTTTGGCTCGTCAACAAAAACAAATTATATTCACGATACCTGAGGGGGACCCCATGTACAAAAATTTTGAATATTGTTGTTCGAGGAATAGACTAGATAAAAATGACCAGAAGCGATCGCGTATTCTATGCCAAAGAAACGCTCACGCTCATGAGCGCTCATATGAGCGTGAGCATTGACCGCTCGCGCTCATCGCGAGCGTGAGCGTGAGTTGTACACCCCTAGTTTCAATAGTATGAAAATGGTTTCATATTTGGAAAACAAAATGATTCATGATCTAATCCAAGGGGGAAAAGCTGATTTAACTCAGCTAAAACTAAAATTAAATCAAAAAAATCATCTTAACTCACAAAATCAGAAATCACCTATTTCCCATTGTATTATCCTCAATTAATACATTATGCTTGATAATGCATTGAAATGCATTGAATGATAATGCATTATCTCAAAATTGTCCATTATTTGGAATAATGCATTGTAATGCATTGAAAACTTAGGCATTATCCTTCATTTTCATCATTATTGGGAATAATGCATTAAAATGCATTGAAAAGTCCAAAAATAACTAATTATAATGCATTAATTCATTTTTTTTGAAATAATGGAAAATAATGGGTCATTTTTCCATTATTCATCCATTATCGGCTACATGGGTATATGCTTAATTTTTCGATGAATACCATTATACCCAAGTAAGCAAAAAATGAAGGGAGACTACCGACATGACTAGTCGGAAATGTCCGCAGCATCCGTCTAGCCTAGTCTGAAACGTCTTGCATATCCGTCTGGTCTAGTCAGCTTAATGAGGAATGTCTTACAAACACGTCTGTACTAGTCTGAAATGTCCTTGATCCCAGTCATGTCCAGTCCGAGTTGTCTGTTCACCCAGTCATGCCTAGTCCGAGTTGCCTGTTGACCCAGTCATGTCTAGTCCGAGTTGTCTGTTGACCCAGTCCAGACTAGTAAGAAGATTAAAAAAAGAGGTTACACCGTGGGTTTGAACATCTAGCCGGCATTGTTCGAAATATGACGGACATGCTGACGACAGACTAGGACACTGAGATAGACTGCCATAAGTATATATAGTCTAAAATCATAGATTGACTCCCATCCATGCATAGAAAATCAGAAACAAACCAACTGAAACGGTATTGACTAGTCTGAAATGTATTCAACAGTTATTAGGACCAGTCTAAAGCATCTTCTGGACACCTCATGACTAGTCATTTTTTAAGAAGTGTTTATTTTACTCAATGCTTATCGAAGTTTTTTCTAGCTAGAAGGACAATTAAAGAGTCTGCTGTAATCAATAGCGCATTCGAAAAGATTTAATATATTGCGTGCATCCCTGTCTGGATATATTTTATTTTATTTTGCATTAGCATATGCTAAAATTTTAGCAGTGTATCAAAACATAAAATAGTAGGGGTTGTACTAACAACAAAATTCAACTCGCATCTAGGAGTGCTAATTTATATATTTTTTTACAAAATGTGAGATGTACTAAATTTAAAATAAACCAAAGATAATTTAATTATTAGATGAATATACGATGATTTAAATTTAAAACTAAACTAAAAAATAATATGAAAAAAATTACTTTCTATTCCATACAAATATTTTTTTAATTTTATACTCAGATTAATGTTTTTAAAACCCAACTAAATAATCGCACTTGCTTATAAATCAAAATATATTTGTCGAAAAAATGATAAAATCTTCTTAATTTATTTTTATTTAATGCTGTCTAAAGTCATCGCGTTTCGATAAAAGATAATTTTATTGATACATAAAATTAAAAAAATTGGCGTAAAAATTGTATTAAATAGCATCGTAGAATGATCATGAGTGTGTATAATATGACTTCTCGATCATATGGCTCAATGGTTCTGGCGATGGGTAAGTGTCACATTGTATACATGTTCGAATCTAATCTTCATCCTTACATATTTCCATTCAGACTAGTCCAGACTCGTCCACTATATAAGGCTATAGCTGGTTGTATACTCGTCTCAGACGCCCTTAATTTTTTATTCATAACCCATCTTCGGACGGGCGACAGGGACACTCGTCACGACTACTCTTATTAAATTTTATGACTAGTCGTCAATCAAAGTACTAGGACGCGTATGCATGACGGTCAAAAACTCGGACTAGTCGCAAACGAGTCGATTTTGAGACAAAGACTAGACGGGACGGGTCGACGTGACTAGAAAAAAGACTAGTCATTTAGCCAGTCTTTTGCTCACTTGGGTATCTTATTTAGGCTCTTTTTACCACAGTACTGTGACTTTTGAATGAATTAGAAGTCTAACTTATGTCTTTTCAATGTATGAAACACTTCAAATCAATGGCAATACTTTTCGCATATATCTAAAATTGTTTTGAAACGAAAAAATGATTTAGTTAACATTTTAATTTTGCATTCCGTTGCTAAAGAATAAGTACTATATGATGTTATTTTCCAGTGCTCTTTCACTGACGTACGATACTGGTCGAATGATTCTCATTGGACATTTGGGCCACAAGATTATAATAATTGGAGTAAGTTGACGATTTATGCATCGGACTAGTTTCCTCATCAATATATTTTATAGATGGTACTAAGCCAGGAAATGATCAAAATATATTTGTTCCACGATGTATTTGGCTCGTGATCGACGATTCATTACCGACAATTCGTTCATTGAGAATTGATGGTGTAGTCGAGTTTCAACAGGTTTCATTCAATCTTTTAAAATAAGCTTTTGAATTTTTATTTCTTAAATATTATTCATAGGGACGAAGTCATACTATGTATGTAGATAATATTATTATCAATGGAGGCCGATTGATCGCCGGTAAGAATTATTTTTACAAGTATAAGTTAAACCTCTTGTTTTGTTTCTGTCAGGTTTACCCGAATCTCCATTCAATGGTAGTGTAGACATTATTCTTCAAGATCGCTATCCAGTGACGATAACTTTACCGTACAGCTTTCCACTGTCAGAATCTAGAACAATAGCTGTTCTAGGTGGTCTTGATCTGCATGGTTCATCACGTAATGTTTCATGGACGCGTATTGCCATATCTGCTGAATCAGGTGACAATTTGATTATATTGAGGGAGTCAGTAAATTGGGTGGTCGGCGATGAAATTATCATTACCACTACCGATAGAGCCATCTCACATACCGAACGACACCGTATCGCTAGTATCGAAAATGGAACAATGATACGTACTGTAGCTCCACTTGCTTACACTCACATAGTCTTACAACAACCATTTTCAAATGGGCAGATGATCGACATAGCTGCAGCCGTCGGTCTATTAACGCGTAATGTACGTGTTATCAACCAAAATTCATCTCGTAATTTATTCGGATTTCGAATTGTTGTCACGCAATATTGGACAAATGTCTGGGATTCATCGGCAAGTACTTATGTATACACATATTACAAAGGTTATGCTCGACTATCGAACACACAATTTATTGGTTTTGGACGATTCGATGAAACAGACAATAGTGATCAACAATCAGGTATATATATGAATAGTTTAGGCGATTGGAACTATCAAAGACCTACTTACATCGATTCTTGTTCATTCGATGGCGGATTCAATGCAGCGTAAATGAAATAGAATAGCCTGATTCATTTCAAACATTTCTTTTTGTTTTTGATAGCATTGGCATGTTCACTACAAATGGTGTACCTATTACTAACAATATTATCTACAATACATATCGTTCGGGCATCGCAATTACAGGAAAAAATAATATAGTTCAAAATAATCTAGTGACAACTATCTATTGGTCGGGCTCTGCTCAACCAACGTCGATCGCTCAATATAATATGAATAATGATGGGGCGATCATGTCTCGTAATGCTGTCAGTGTAATCATGCAGGTATTCATGCAGTGAATCTAGTTTTCAATATTAAAATCTTTATCTTTGTCTCCAAAGAATAATCTTGTATCTGGCGTTGAACGTTTGGCTTATCGAATTCAAGGTGAGGCGTGTCCTGGTACATACACGCCATATAACATTTACAATTCCTATTCGAACAATGAAGCTCATTCAGCAATGTCCGGTGTCAATCTTTGGCCTTTGGACAAGGGCTTTGTCTATAGTCGAAGTATGCCATTCGCGCTTTGATTTCCTATCAAATATTTATCGATTGTTATTTCTTCTAGAATGTGTTATCATCAGAGGATTCACGTGAGTAGGATGCATGATTTAGGTATATAAAATAATATACTCTAACAATGATCTTATCGAGAACGAGTTGTCCATTCAATAGTTTAATTAGAGCACCGATGGAAATAAATTTCTAATTGTTTTCTTGTTCTAAGACTTCGAAATATCCTCCTTATATTATACTAATTAGATTGGCAGTTAAATATTTCTTTGTTTGATCTTTCACAAGATTCACTAAGAAAATCATGTATTGTTCAATAATATACGTAATGTTGATGTTCATAAATTCCATGTAGTACCCATTTTTAATTATCTTACATAACATCAGAGATTATCAAAGAAATTCTACAAGTAGAATGAATCATATATTCTGTCAATTTAATTATAATTTGAAATATTAAAACTAATCTGTTTTTCGCTCTATAAATAATTAACAGGACATATAAAACATGGTATTATGGCTTTTACATCAATACACCTCGAAATATCACGATTGACTCTTGTAAAACAATTGATAGTCAAGTTGGCATATTCACTTATGTTATTGGACCATCACGTACAGATGCTTTTCAATGATTTTTATTTTTAATATTATTTTATCTTAAATTTTTCTAGCTCTAACGCATATCAGTTTAGGAAGTCGAATTAACATTGTAAATTCAATAGTTATTGGTTCAATCACACCAAATGATTGTAATGATACAATCGATTCAAGTACGAATAATTTTCGCTTCTCTCAAATGGCTATACCAACTGTATCTACAAGATTAACAAATGGCAAGAGTGGTGGTAGATCGGGTATCGTTTTCCCAACTATTTCCACTTACAATGGCATGCCTATTCGTTCGTGGAATGGAATTGGCAATTATCCTTCACGTAAGTGAATATAGACTATGGTGTATCATTTGTTGAGTAACAATCTTTACTGTTCTAGTTGATGGTGCACTGTTGATTCGCGGTGTTACTCTGGCGTTTTTCAACGATACTTGTGATCGACATGATGTAGCCATTCAAGTATCGCAAAGCAATGATGATGGACAGTTTCCTATTACAACAAGTTCTATGCTTGTGTACAATACGCCTGCAGACAATATAATTCTAAACGGGCAGCCCAATTTGGGTGTGGTGAATCCGAATCAATGTGGTGGTAAGTAAATTAATTTACATAATCGTTTTGCAATGTTGATTGACTGTAAACATTTAGACATGGATTGTGATGGTCTTAAAAAAGATTTAGTTACTGATACTGATGGAACACTTTTTGGTCAACAATCTAGCGTCTTTTCTCAAGCTGAATCCCTCTGGGGTAAGTAATCAACAGTTTTGTTTTCTTCGTCATGCATACTTCATTGTATCTTTTGCTTCAGGTAATCAACAGCATGGTGTCGGTGACTTTCGTATTCCCATGGTTGCCATGACTAATTTAAGTGGCCAACGAATCAATATCAGTTCGATCTATCCATATCGTGGTATCAGTCGCAGTAATTCATGCGTTCTTCATTCGTCTTGGGGCATGTACCAATGCATTAATAATAATTATTATAGTATGTTGATCATCGAAAGTATGGACTCAGATACTGAAACACGGCGTCTCTCACCTATTGCCATCATGTCCAGTAATGGATACATCGATCTGATCAATGGACCTCAAAATCATGCCTTTTGTAATGGTTATGGATGTCGACGACGGATTTCAACATTCATGGCCATTGTTGAATCAGGACAGACATATCAAATTTATTTAACAAGCACTCCACCTAGGAGTATGCGTTTTCGACTTATAAACGTTGATTCAACAATTAGATGCATTTTGGCTCTTTACTATAATTCATTACAACAGATTGATGTCTATGCCAATACTGCTTACGTATCACCAACTAATCGGGATCCAAATTCGACTGTTCTGAAGCTTCTTGAACAACCTAACAGTGTCACATTATCGTCGACACCAGGTGCTAACTACTTTGATAGGTTCGTACTGATATTTGTAGAGAAGGTCTTGCTTTTTCGAGATATTTTTGCAGAATTTTTCATGAAATATCTTCTTGAAGTTTAGATAACACATACTAATTTAGCAGAACAAATTTTTAAAATGTTAAATACTAATGAGCTATTTTCATCGAAAGATTGTTCAATTATACTTCTGAATTTATAATTTTCTTACTATGTAATTGTTTTGAAAACAATTAAAATTCTGTCAATATGACACATATCTGTTTGAACATTAGAAATTTGCATAAGCATTGCTTTTGTTTTCCATCAAATGAAAGTAAATCAAAGAAGTATTTATGTGAACTTTTTTTTTATCACAATATAATTCTATAACAAATAAGTGATAGTATGTGACACATGTTCCCTGTATTACATAATTTCTCATTAAATCATCGTATTGACGGAATGAGATTCACTGAAGAAAAATTTTTAATTCTTTTTGATTTGATAAGATCTATATTTTATTGGTTTTATTTCTTAATCATAAGTAGAACACATACGTTGGCCTATTTCTTAATCAATGGTAATACAACGATCGATGTAAAAGTATCTCCACTGCTAATTCTCAATTTTGGACTACCAGCAATAGATCCAGCAACGTTCTACAATGGTGATCTTGTCGCTAAGTTGGCTGCTGTTTTCAACATTAGTCCTGATAAAATTCGACATGTTAATATTACATCAGCTTCAAATCCAAAGTAAGTATCGTATCGACGTGAGAAACAACAATTGTCATTTGATCATATTGATCATATTGATTATTTTGAAATATCTCTAAGCAAAGATTCGAACAATATACTTTAACTTTCGGATAGATCTGAGAAGTTTTGGGAATTTCAGGATGCTCTCAAAATCGACGACTATTGAGAGACATTTATAAATAACAGGTAGTTAACTAACAATATAGCAACTTTTTCTTCTTCTTTTTTAAATATGAAGCACAGTTCAATAGTGTCTTTTTCAATCGACAAGTCAACTCTATAGAAAATTGCCAAAATCTACAATTATTCCAGATCTTTCACTCTTAAACAGTAACTTCATCAATTTTTGGAGAGCTTTTAGACAATATCGAGTACAAATTAATGTATTCATTCGTGTTAAATACATTACTGTCTGAATCGAAATCGATGAGCGCGCAGGTCATGTTATTTATCTTTGTAGTTTTTTCTTTCAAAAAGAGAAATTTCGTTGAAATACAATATGTTGATAAGTTTATGGAGTAGACTTATTCTTTATCAGTGACTCATTATATTTTAATGTGTCAATGATCTTAAATTCATTAAAAATTATACTGTATCTTTCGTTTCTAAATTCTCAATTTACTTTTTTCTGAACATCATTGGTTATTATAATAGTCGCGGACGCCGTCAAACATCATCGATTAAATTGAATATCGAACTACGTGATGAACCACGTGCTAGTTCAGTGAGCAGTGCTGGAGTTCTTGGTGAAGTTCTATCAAATATTGGTTCAAGTATCATCAATCGTTATCAAACGGGTCAATTACAAATCGCTTGGAAATATTTCAATGTAACAGGTGACGTCATTCCTGAAAATTTATATGTACAAGAACCATTTGATCTGTCATCGACACCTTTGGGTATTATTAATCGAACTGTACTTTTAATTGCACCAGCCAATTGTCGAGAGCAAAGCCCGTGTACTACTCAACCTATACTCGTTGCTTATGATTCAGCAGGTAATATTATTCAAAAGTTAGGTTCCAATGATCATCCATGGCAAGTTCAAGCCACTGTTATTGGTCAATCATCTCAAGTTCTCTACGGTGCCATTGCTAATTATTCAAATGGACAAGTGCAATTCAATTCATTCAGTTTGCCAGGCATTGGTACCTACCAAATTAAATTTACTTTCATTTCACCAATGGATGTTAACAGGTATTCAAATAATATACTTTAGTTGTTTCGAAATTTTTTCTTCTTTATCAAATAGTTCATTTTTTCTCTCGACCAATCTGACCGTTCAGACCAATAATATCGTAGTAACAGAAGCCATTTTAGCAGGTCAACAAGTAAACAATATCTATGTCGTTAACGCCAGTGATACATTCGATATTTCTGTTATGCCAATCGATAATATCACTGGTCTTGAATTGGGACAAATTCAATGGAGTAATTGGACATGGTCGGCAAATGTTACACTGTACAATTTACCAAATTTCAATAGTCACGGATCACTACGCGCACAAAGTACATCAAGAACCATTATTGATGTTGCAACAGGTACTGTCACAGTTACTAATCTAACGATTGATGCTACTGGCATGTACATCTTAAATATTACTTTGGTTTCATCGGATAATAAACACTTTATTCAAGTAGCATCGAATGCAATTCTTGTTAAGAATAGTACTGGTAAGTAAAATGATATAGAATTTCAGTTTCATTTTATAATTATATATTTTTAAAGATACACTTATTGTGGATTGGGATCAACTATTGAGTAACGTTACTTTTTCGGGCGACTTCGATGCAATTAATGCTTCGAACCAACTTGAAATCAAACGAGCAATGATCTACAATTTCTTTATCTTCTGCGGCATGCCACTTATAAGTGATATTACTCTACTAAATGGTTTGCATAATGAGAAAATTCATTAGATTATATTAATTCAAGTTTATTTCTTTGCAGGTAGCGTGGTTGCAGTATTTCAGCCTGATGCATTGCCTACAAATATTTCGGCAGCAGTGGCAAAAATCCTAAAGAATGCTAATGCTGTGTCGGATTTAACTGTTAAATCAGTTAGTGTCAATGGTCAGTCTTACTCAGTTTCATCAGCATCCAGTGGCAATGGTGAGAGTAGTAGTTGGAGTATTAATTCACCGACTTTAGGAAGAAACATTGGTCTCATTGTTGGTCTTGTCGTTGGTCTCGGTGGCGGTTTATTGTTAACCATTGGTATTGTTTGGCTCCGCCATAAGCATAAACAAATGAATGCTCATCGTCGCCTTGCAGATGAACCTATGAACAACAAAATCTTGACAAGTGATGATCAACAGAAAACACAATCATCGAACGTGGAGGCACATACGATCCAGCTTGAAATGGAAACTAATGTATTATGTCCTGAACGTATTCCATCTCCATCGGTCAATCGTATCGGTTCAGGTCGACACAACGAAAACGTTCAATCTCAACCATTGGCAACGAATACAAATGATATGGAATTAATCGCATTCGATTGAATCTTGTCTTTAACTTTTCTCATTGAAAACTCTTTCTGTTTTATTTTTATTTTATTTTATTTTATTTTATTTTATTTTTGACACAACAAATCGTTTGATGATTGCACATATACTAATATTTTCATTGAAAGCACATTTTCAGCTAACATTTTTTTGCAACATACTCTAATCATGAATGAATAAGAAAAAAATAAAAGTATTTTATCACATAACAGTAAGTATTTATATCATGATGGGGTTTGAGCGAAGAAAAAATAACCAATCGATTTCTTATTCATATTCTAACACGTAACTAGGAGTAAATCATGAAGTATTTCGACCTTTATCAAGGGTTTCATCAAATGATTTGGAGTTTTTTTAATCGATTCGAGTGATCATGCAATCAAAAATACAGCAGAGGGTTGGTGTGGGTGTTGATAAAGAAATACTCACACTCACACCCTGAATGGATTCTTTGTATTGAGTCTTATGATGCAATTACAGTAGTGATGTAATGCAGCCTTATATTTCACAGATATAAGTACAAAGAATATTATGATCGACATATTGTGCTAGATGCAGACTTTCATACTAAAGTTGAATTTAATAAAAAAAAAGGTCAATTCTTCTTCTCTTGAGATTTTGATGACCAAAAAAACATGTTGGTTAGATATTTCCTGTCGAATTCAGTAAGTTGTAGAGGGTGTGGGTGTGTGACCGGCGTGTTTGTGGATGTGCCCGAGCATATGCATGTGGCTGTGGATTCGACTGTGGGGAATGACTTTTCATATGGTACTGGATTGGTGTTGGTGCGATGTCTTGGTGTGGATCTAGGTCTGCGTATGGTTCACGTGTGCTAGTGAATATCGTGCTTGTGCATGTGTCTGTTAGTATCTGGAATATGTACTATATGTGTGATGTTGACTTCCTTGTTATCCACGAACCCCTCACGCCCACACCCACACCTTCCAACACACTTATCGTAGTTACAGAAGAAGAGAATCTTCTTTTATCTTGAGAAAAATCTTGAGGTCATCTGTATTTTGGACGTGTGAAACATCAGAAATAGGACTGATCAAAGCCTCAAAAGTGTTCTCATCAGTATGCTGGAAATAGAGGTTCTGTTTTGGTCCGCAGAAGTCGTGTGCATTTGTTGAAGGTAATAATTATATCGCGATGGGCAAGTCTCTGAAAAGAGTCCAAGCAATTACTTCAAATCGAATGGTTCATTCTTCTGAAAAGAGGTTCACACCAATGGGGGGAATGGTCACTTTAAGGTTTTCTAGGGTTGGAATTCTTTTGAAACCTTGGGGACCAGCTGCGTCTTGGAATGTTCTGAAGGTTTGTAATAGCATGTTGCGGTGTCTGATATCCATAATTTACATCATCTATGCATAAAAAGTCTGTAATAAAGATGGGCTTGCCAGCGTTTGAGTTTATTTTTAAGCTGAAATGCTGTCAGAAGTGACTTAAGAGTTTTAGATTGGAACATATAAGCTGATGTAAATATAAAACTAATGGAATTAAATTTTTTATTAAGATTCGATCTAGTACAGGGAAGGGCCATTAACATTAATTAAGTTCCGTTAAAAAAATGGTCCACTCCAAATCTAGTAGTCGTGGTATCTTTATAACAATGCTGCTTGTGACGAACATAGAGAGTGTCGCCTATGCCCGTCGGCATGATGGTGTATTGTGTCATCTGCACATCTCTAGTCGTGCATTTACTTCAGTTTCATTCCCTTATATACGCGAGAGCGATTACGCTTGGGCGGATATAGACAAAGAGGGAACGATCACACAATAGAACAATGAGAGTTCATCAGGTCAATGCAAGAACAAAAGGATACAGCGAAGAGGATAAAGTACATAAAGTAAGGCGTAACGGTAAATATCGTTACACTTCTGTTTACTATAGACTATTATAAAACATGCATTTATATTAGATAAGGTTTTAGAGTTTGAAGTCATGATAAGAATATTCTTTCAGTAGAGGATAGGTGACGCTTACGTCCTGTTACTTGTTTTAATTCACATCTGCATGCTTGTAGAAGGAAAAATAACCGTGAACTACAACAAATAGAAGCTTGACAAAACACTTTACAAGTTATTTGAAAACAAAAATACGAATTATTTACAACATGCAATAGAATTGCATGTTAGCAATCCATATGCTCTCAGAATTCCTGTAGCAACGATTATAAGTAATTTTTATTTGTTGTTCTTTAGATATTTTTCATATAAGACCTAATGGTGACAGAAGATACAGATGAATCAGTAGCAAAAGAACAACTATCTAAAAGTGATTCACAATACTGTTCTCGATGCTATCCGCTAATTTTTGGCGAAAATATGTGTGATTTATTCAAAGGATTTCTATTGTACGTATTTAGTTATTCGTTGTGTTCGAGATTTATTATATTATTATTGATACTACAGGCAGCTGTATTATGGCTTGGCTATTCATTAAATATTGTCGTGCAAGTTTTATTTATACCGTTTTTATTTTCGAGCGTTAATTCGAAAATTACCAGTGGAATTTTTCTCGGATGCAATCTTATATTGCCTGGTATTATAGCATTTTCATCTCATTATTTTTGGTTTGTTATACAATTTGGCTTTTATTGTTACACAAACAATGAAACAACAAACAATAACAATCATACCGATACTATGCTATGTTTTTTTGGAAAAAAAAATATTTATCGATGTTTGATTACAATGAGTATGGTTATTTACATGATATATCGAATATTGATGCTGAATGAAGATCTTTTTAAAACACTTTTTGCATCATTGGGTCTTTTCCCATTATTTCTGATGGGAATTCTCCATGTTCTGCATTTAATTAGTATGTGTTCTTTTGTTCGAAAAAGTACTATCAAGGGAGCAGATTCAAGTATTTCTTCAACGAGTACAACTGAGAATGAGGATACACAATATTTTCGTATATTTGCAGTACTAACAGTTTTGACAGTTGCTTACAATGAGCGGCAAAACCAGATTTTTGGTGTAAATGTATTGTGCTATATAATTATCTGTCTTTTATACTCGATTTATATTTTATTATTCATTAAAACTCCAACAGAAATTATTCATACAGGTGAACATGACACATGCCGATTACGAAGAAATCTCTCAATTAATGAATTATTCGATTCAAACGTGAGATGGATTTTTCGAAAGACTACTCAAATATCATTATCACTGAAAGAAAACGAACAGTTTCATACATATAAATTGTTTATAATGATTATTCTGCATGTTATGCTGGTATCATTCGGCTCTGTTTCGACATATTTCTATCATGAAAAAAGTCGGTATATCATGTTTTTTTTAAACAAAATACCAATTATTCTTTGGTTGCCACCAGTTTTTAATGAAAAAACAAATCGATCAATTGTTAATTTTCAAATGTCTTTAGTAGCAGTTTTATTAATTTTCATGAATTTTATATCAGCAGCTGTTGCCGTGCTTTTATTGGTTTTCAAGTCATTTAGCAACCAGATGCCACAATTGTTCTTAGTAGCTATTTTGATTTACGCAGTCGCATTTCTACATTATTATTGGCGATATTGGATGCAATATTCATCACCTTCATTGGCGTTAAAACGTTGGATCAAAAGCCATGAATCAACTGGAATTTATATCCAAGCATTTTCAATAGTCTTTATTATTTTGTCTTTAATTGGTTGTTTGGGATTCAGTTTCGCATGCTCTATCTATGTGGAAAGCCTAAACGATCAAACCAATTCAGAATTATATCAAACTAAATTATTCAAAAGCTACGAAAAGTCCAGCGACAATGAAAAGCAACAGTATAAAATGCAAGCATGCTATTGGAACTTTAATGGTTTCGATATTCAAGATATGACGCTCTTTGCTTCATTAGCCTATTTACCAACAAGAGAATTAAAATCAGAACTAAAACGTTTTTATCCCAATAATCAATGTGTGTTTGTCGATCAATTTCATAATTATCAAGAATACGGTCATGGAGAAATAACTTATTACACTTTAGACACATCGAAAGCGGTTATTGTAACAATTCGTGGTACAACATTATCCTATGAATGGCTTGTCGATTTTGATACATGGACAGAATCAGCAATAAGTCAAGTCGTTTCGGTTCTATTTCCATGGTCTAGATTGTATCCTCGTGGTGTTCATAAAATAATGGTCGAAAAAATGGCGTTATTTGAAGATTTTTTAACTTATAGACTACCTGAATCGTCAAAGCGTTTTTATGTTAAACAAATGATAAAAATACTACAACAGATAAGTGATAAATATAAAAGTAAACCATTGATATTGGTTGGACATTCACTTGGTGGTGGTTTAGCACAGCTAGCAGGTGTTGCAATGAATAACACGGTAGCGATTGTATCTATTAGTGGACCAGGTATATCCTATTCACGTGCAAAGTATAGTGAAACGAAAGATATTTTGATGGAAACGATTGATGCTCGGGTGTTCAATATTATTCATGATCGTGATATTGTTCCATGGGCTGATCCACAAGTTGGGCTTGTTCAAAAGATAACCTGTCCCAAAGAATATAATCGACTTCAATGTCATTATGTTAACCCAATATTATGTAATTTATTGAAAAGTTGTGGAAATCAAAAAAAATTTCAGCTAAGTGAAGAGTTCTGTCGACCATAATGAATATTAGAGAATGATTTTAGCGTTGTTTGTCCTTTTTTTCTAAATTATTTGCCCCTATTTTAACGCTTGAATATTATTACTTTCTTCTCAGTCATTCTTGTTCTTCTTAATTTTTCCAAGTTATTATCTATTGTTGGCGTGACTTTTCCTTCTAAACGAATTATGAATACATCTAAAAGACTGTAAAAAATCAAAGCTAAGTTGCAGTAAGCAAACACATTAACCCTCTCAGGATGGTCGTACAATGTTTGTACCACCTATTTTCTGATGGAAAAATAATTCATTTACACTTAAGTATGAAAATTTCTGATATATAGCGGCCATGAAGTAGAGTCCTGCAGGTCAACCTTGTCCTACCCTACCCTACCCTGCCCTGCAGGGCAGGGTAGGGCAGGGCAGGGTAAGGTTACAAAAACAAAATATTTAGGTTATAAGTAGGGTGTAGCTCATACAAATAAAATTTTTCTAGAGTAGAACTTAATATATATTTTTGACATCTTTTTGATCAAAAACAGTGTAAAGAGTGATATCATAATCTAAATCGAATGGATAGAATAAAAACGAACGGAAAACAATGGCCTATTGTTTAGTACTATTTTATACATGAGCTGACGAGTTCAGTCACTTTTGATTATTTGTCGAGTAAATGTGCATGTAAATGTAATAAAAAATGTGTTCGAAATCATCTCGACATGAACGTATTTTTAGTACAAACGGGCGAGTTTTGGAAGAGAGAAGGCAAAATTTAAGTGGTGATGTTGTGAATGATATTTTATTTTTAAGCAACTTTCGAAAAATTTATTAATTTTGTATTTGATTCTCGTTGAAAATCAATAAATTATATTGAAACAAAGTGAAGAAAAACTTCATGCTGACTTTTACTTGGACCTGAAACTCAAATGATATGATAGGGTGTAAAATGAAAAATCTCTGTGATAGGGTAGGGTAAGGGTACAGAGCCCGTAGGGCAGGGTAGGGCAAGGTTACGAAGCTATAGGGCAGGGTAGGGCTAGGGTAAGAACGTCGTAGGGCAGGGTAGGACAAGGGTACGAAGTTTTACTATAGGGTAGGGTTAGGGTACAAAAAAGTCTTAACCTGCAGGACTCTACCATGAAGTGCTCCAATTGACATGTTTTATATATCTTTTCTTGATGCTGTATATATTCTTGCCAGACATTTGTCTTTCTTTGTTGAATTTTACAATGATGTCATACTTATTCTCTCTTCCTCTGACATTTATTTTAGGAGGGTGTTCTCTATGATTTCGACTGTGATGAATTAACAAGCTATCTGAATGGATTTCAGATCTTGAATAAATATTTGAATGAAGATGAAATGGAGATTGAATCTATGAGCGAATGCGATATTGATGACGGCGGCTTTACATCAATGTTTTTGTTAGGGATATAACATCAATTTCAGTATTCAGGATTTTTCTCACGAAAGAAATTTTAAATCTTATTACTGATCAAACAAATATTTTGCGGCAAACAGAAAAAACGAAGGAATAATCAGAGCAAAACTGTTCACTGGAAGGATGTGGCGATAAAAGATATTGAATCGTTTTTTGCATTAATTATTGTGATCGCAATCAATGAGTTACCGGACATGAAACTCTGTCGGAGTAAATACAATATTTTTTATAACCTACATCGTGCTCATAATACGTGGGATTTAAAAAAAAGGATCTGATACCTATAGTAAAATTTACAAAGTTAAAAATTTGACTTAAATTTAACATGGAAATTTCGCGAAAAGCTTATATTCTTGGTCACTACTGCTCAACCGATAGAGAAACAATATAAACTCTGGTGATTATGTACGTAGGGAAAAAGAAACATTTTTGACCCAACGTGTTGCTTTCATTCTTATTGCTAACCATCATTTCGAAGGAAGACGTTTGTACCTCGACAATTTTTTTACGTCAACTCTATTATCAGAGAAGCTAACGCTGCTGAGAATAAGTGCTACAGGGACTAGTCAGCCCGATCGAGTTGCTATTCCACCGTAGTTTGTTCTGAAAGAAAAAAATGGAACAAGATGATCCCAAGTCATTTGTCATATCAAAGATTATTATCTTCAAATGAATGGATATGAAGCATGTCTTTCTAGCAGCAAACGACTATAAAAGCACTGAAATCATGACAGTTTCTTGATAGTTCGAAAATAGACAATTCATTGAAATTAAGTGTTCGAAAGCAAGAAAGAACTAAAATCAGTTTATACATGGAGTTGATCGATTCAATCAAGCAGGATCCCCTAGTACACCATTTAATCGAAAGTCTAGAAGAAACTGACTAGGACTTTTCATTTTCTTCTTCAATGCATCTTTAGCTAATTCATTTATCTGCTGCAATCAATTAGATCAGAATCAATTATCATATTTGAATTATTTGATTTCTGTGGCTGTCTCCATGTTCTGGCGTCGAGCGAACAAATCTTGAACGACCGTTTTCAGAAGGATAAAAATACTAGTCAGAAAACTCTGGGAGTCTTGCGATCACGTCTTGACTAGATAAAGGACAGGAGTCACTAGACCTGTGATGCACTGTTTTTATTCGAAAAAAGACTAGGCATGGTGGGCTGTTCAGATACCGGTCTCTCAATAGAGTTTAATCCGAAAAAAGAAAGCCGTCCATGACGGTATATCTATTATAGTATAAGGGTTTGAAAATTTTATATGTGATGCGGTGTATCAATATGGTTTTATTGAGTTCTACTAGCAGAAATAAAAAAATAAATATGTTCATTTAGTGTCGAGTATCAAGACATATATTCACACTTGTTGGATGAATTCGGTGACCAGGTCGATGATGTCGTTGATAATTAATTACTAAACGAAGCTTGTCTCTTAACTCAGGTAGTGCAAAGATACAAACAACAGGAAAAACAATTATAGTCAAATATATAGGACTGACTAATATCCAGTTGTTTTGAAGTTCTTGTATGACTTCAGATGATGGAACTTCTACCAGACTAATAAGACTCACAATACATAGAGGAAGCCAAGCAATACAGTGCAATGATGTAATTAATAAAAGTTGTACAAGCAAAGCTTGATTATTCCTCCAGACGTTGGTTCTCATCATCTTACGTCTTTGAAGAAATACTCGCCCGATGAGAATCATATTAGATAGAATGATCATGCATAAGGGTCCAATAACAGTGACGATCCAATCAAATATACCCCAAAATGACTGAATTTCGTAACATGCACCTCCACATATTTCAATCATGAAATCAAAATTGTTATTGCACGGATAAAACACAACCAAACTGAATGAATATATAAATCCAAAAAGGAATAGTGTGAACATTGGCACGTTATGCAATATAAACTTATGTCTTGAAAAAACAAAGTTCAGAGATTCAGTATAAGATAAATCATGCGACTTACCGATACAAAAAGTTACGATGAAAAATTAGCAAGTACCGTTCGAGCGAGATATACGCATTGAGATTAGAGGCAGCCACGTTTAATGAGAAATTGAGTGTGATCCAAAATTTGCAGAAAGCATCAGATGCAAATGCCACGTGACCACAGTAGTAAAAAAAAGAGTGTAAAAGGCATTTCACAAGTACCCTATATATTTCGTACTGAATAACACATGTTAATACTAAAGAGCTCGGTACCTGAATAAATGTGATCAAGAAAACAAAGAGAATCAGATGATTTTTCAGACGATCTCGTAATTCGCGCATTTGTATGGTCCAATAAATCATGAAACAGGAACTTGCCACCCACGGAACGATGAGCACCATCAATACAGCAAAGGAAATTGTTCGACTCAGTTCAACATTTAATAAGGGTGACGGAAGGCTCGTACTCTCGTTGCCAGAAGACTGATCCATGTATCTAAAATAGTTTTATCGAGAAGGAAGCATAGGTCTATCAAAATGATATCTTCATTCATCTAGAAGTGGTATAGTAAGTTGAGTTTTCAAGCGCATGGTTATTCTAATTTGAAATCTCATACGTGTCATCCCATGTGTTTCATTACGATGAAACTGTGGCGCAGTTACGGCGTAACTGCGATCGCACTGTGACCCGTAATTGCGGAAAATTGCGCCGTAACTACGCGTAACTACGATGAAGAAATCGCAATTACGGGTAGTTACGGTGAAAAAATCCCAGTTACGCATAACGGCGTCCACGTTTTTCGCAATTATGGGTTACAGTGTCGTCGCAATTGGTACAAAAGATGACATAGATTAGATTTTCACTTTATTTGTACTTTTATTGTGAATTTAAAATATTTT
>CAJNYU010002751.1:0-18835 GCA_905331475.1 Rotaria socialis
TTTGTAACGTTCACTTGTATTTATATTATCTATTTCGTTGAAAATAATGTTCCAGTTAATTATCTCATTACTACTTGAATTTATCGTTAGAATTTATTACGCATTAGTCCAGTCGAATCTAAGATTGGCCTACAGAATATATGAATAGCACATTGGACTAGTCGAATCTCAGATTCGCCTAACAATTTTAGGCCAAGCTAAGATTGGACTGGATATATTTGATCAATCCGAGAATGGCCTGAAATAGTGTTAGTCCAATCTGAAATTTCAGTTTCAACTAGGCCATAATTGACATCTAACATTGGCCTAGGCGAATCTTAGATTGGCCTGAATCCGAGATTGGACGCTGACATATATTTGCTTCGGTTCTAGTTATCGATCATCAAAATTCTACAATAGCTCAATTAGTATCGCGTTGAATGAGTAAGTATTTCTTCATTTCATTTAAATCGTTTTAGAATTATATTATTTCGATTATTTATTGGTTACTATAAAACATGGTCAATGCATTATTTAGATGATTTTGTACAAATTATTTGACAATCTATTAAATGGATTTTTATCCGGCTGGTGATCAATAACATATACTTGCATATATTAGTCTTTAGGTGAGGTGAATATTTAATTTATTTGCATGAATCTGCATATATCTTTTTCTCTGTTCTAGGTACTGGTCCTCATAAATTAATTACTGGTGGCTCAATACTGTTCAATATATGATTGGTTAACCTACGTTAACGAACATTCATTTTTGCTTTATTGTTATCTAGTGTCGAATCGGACAGATCGTCACAACATAAATCTAAATAATTAAATAAATTATTTATACGTGTGAATCTGTGGTCTTTTAAATATTTGTTTTTATTCTGCAACTGTCGAACAAGATTGTCCTCAAGTGCAGATGAATATGGTTTAACAGTCGATAGGTTATTTGTTGACATGAATGTATTTTCATCTTTTTCTCTAGTGATTGATATAAAACATGGTCCGGCGGTGAGTATAGATTCTGTTTGATACACAATTTATTACTAATAATCTACAGTCATGGAAATATTTTTTTGCAACTAGTGATGAACAACATAGGTGATGGTGAAGACAGGTTTTGATGAAGTTGATAGTTTATTTATACATCGAGCTGCACGTATCATATCGAGTTTGTCTAGTGGGTGTTTTCGAACATGGTCAACGGGTGATTATTAATTTTGATTCAAGTAGTAGGTGTTTTACTTATGGTAACCGTTATTTCTTTTTTTATGATGGCTTATTAGTTTGTGCTGAACAACGTGGCGATAGAGTAAGTATAGGTTTCTGTTATTCATATCGATTTAATAGAGCACTAGTTTTTTGAACATTTACGACCAATGAAATGAATAGGTTTGCGATTACTTTTTTGTTTTTAAGAGTTACTTCTCAGAAGATGCGCTTGGAAAGAATAGTTTTACGTCCCAATACGTATAATTTGTTCGACCATGTGTTATCCGTCATAATCATTATATGATATTAGATGGAAATAAATCAGTAGTGTCATATAGCCTTTATTATTACTTGCGATCGGTTTGTCAAGTTTGAATGAATCCATTTCAAGGAAATGTTTTTTACTTTTTGTTTTTCTTAGTTTTTCGTACAAATAATATTTAGAAGTGCCAGCTCGCATAATGACTTGATAGTATTGCTTAACATGAGTACACTAAAATTCCACCAAGAAAGCACAACATAGTATGATGACAAAAATTAGATTTTGTATTTTGCGTTCGATAGCATCTCTGGGCTATTCCAAGTGTTAAGCTGCCTTACAAAATACGTATCCTGATAAAAAAAAATACACTATTTTCTAGAGGTAATTCTGAGACAGGTTTGCAAAAGGACCCAGCCATATCAAATCTATCTACTTCTGTGCATTTTCAAAAGTACTATTATGACGATTCTTTATGAACCATTCATTACTAATTCTTTTAAACTCTTGAACTTTTTTAGACTTCTTCTGCATAAGATTTCATATGAATTCATAGAGAATATCTCATTGAATTTCTAGATTGAAATGAATGTTTCCAGTAAAAGCGTAAAATACGACAAACCTGAAAAATTCTTCTCCCGGTATATTTTATATCTTACTGATATCTTAGAAAATCGGATCTTCGTATATTTTCCTGTCAATATGGAAGAAAGTGCAAAAAGCTTTCTGAAATCGATTCGCCTATGAAAAAATCTTTTCATAAACCTACTTTGGTGGTTCATGCAAAGACTTGTTGTTCTCATTTAGCTTGCATCAAAATCTTCAAAAGAGTTTATAAATATCAAATAACCTGTCATGTACTCTTTCTAAGGGTACCTGAAGGAGTCTGCGAAAGTGCAATGTACACTAAGCCCTTCCATATACCCTTAGTAGAGGTATATGAAAGGGTATATAGAAATTTTGACATACGGTAAAAAGGGTTCAGTCTATGTTGCACTTTCATAAACCCTCTAATGGTTTATTATTCTACGCTTTTTTTTACAGTGCAGATAATCAATCTGGTTTTCGTCCTGGATATAGATTACAGACGCGTGTGTTATTACTTATCGAGCAGATTTCATCATACATGGCAAATAGCTCTCCGGTTTCGACTGTCTTCGTAGATTTTAAGTCCGCAATTGACCAATTATGGTTTGAAAGATGTTTGGGTAAGCTCATCAGACTGGGAATCTCACATGCGTATGTGAATTGAATTCGTGCCTGGCTAACGGACCGTAAAGCAACCATCGAAGTACAGAGTAAAAGATCGAGATGGATTGAAATTAATCGTGGTGGTCCACAAGGTTTGAGTCTTACACCCTCGTTATTCATTACGTATCATAGTGATATAACTGATTATATCTCTGGAGCAATGTCGTTCTTTTTTGCAGATGATCTGGCAGCAGTGCTACCCGGGCAAATAGCATTTCGTTTTACTGATCAGTGCATTGATCTTGAGCGTCGATTACAATCGTTCCTAGATCAACTTGAATTCTACTCGATATTATCTGTACAACCGATAAACTATGCGAAAACGCAAGCAATGTTCTGGACAAGAGCGATTGTATATCCAAACATGATGCCTCAAGTTCATTGCGGAGATCACAAGATTGAGTGGATCTAGTCCTTCAAGTACTTAGGTTATTGGCTAACGACGAAGCTAGGCTGGGGAAATATTCTAATAAAGATCCGAATTACTGTCCGTCAGAAAGCAGCACTGGTTAATTCGTTCAAAATTAGTGGTGCATCATCCACCCATTTAGGACGAGCACTTTTCTCCACATTCGTGCGGCCACATTTCACGTGGCTATTTGAAATTTTCCCGTTACTAACCGATTCGCAGCGTGCTGGTCTTAACCATCTATACTTCACACTTTTAAAACGGATTTATTATTGTCAATGCTGACAGGATCTACTATTTTCATCATTATATAGAGAGAAATCACTAGATGACCATTGCTATGTTTATTGAGAAAATTATCTAAAAGCACTCGCCAAGTTCACGGATGGATATCTTATACTGGAGCAATCACAACTTAATACACATAGAACTATCTAGCACCAAGGTGCAAAATCGATTCGTTGTCTATATAGATCGAAAAGATTTGTATCACATGTGGATATCTTTGGACAAGCGATTAAATGGGTGAAAACTCATGGGACGGCTGACTCAATTATTGATTGCAACGAGGATGAGTTATCTTGCTTTGGTTTATCCCCAGAGAGATTTTCTTTTAAACAATAGATCCAGTTAAGGTCATCATGACAAAACAGATTGAATGAATCACAGAGAGAAAGAAGAGACGACGGTCAGGGTGGGTAGAAGAAAATTGAAGAAATGGAAGTGGAGAAGAGATGTGTGAGAACAGAATCGGAAAAGAGCAACACTCTAAAGCAAAAATAAAATAATACGAACGAAACATTTTATGCACATATATATGCATACTCATCTGCGATACATGATATCTACTTATATACTGGTTTATTAAACTAAACAGGCGTTTAACTCTGTCTTCGAATAAGTGAATACGCAATATTGATTAATCGTTTGATACATTATCCGGAATGAATCGATACTTCCGTTTAACCTGCATATTCTCCACGTTCATCATCTCTAGCATAATAGACAGTACAATTTACAACCAGGGTAGCCGTACGCCTCCTGATAAAGCTCTTCATACAGCACTTGAAGCACAACAGCAATTTGACAGTCAAAGCACAGGAAAGGAAGATCAACAACAAACGAACAACAAAAACCAAGGTCTAATAAACACGTTAGTCAACCATAACAATAAGATAAAAACATCGAAAATCATGTGTTCGGAGAACCTCGTTCACACTGTTCGTGGCGGGAATTCTTGTTGTCATTTATTAGTTGCTGCGCGGTCGGTGGTCTACTATGGAAACTATGGAGGAAATTCGTGAGGCCAAGATTTAAAAAATGCGTTAGGGAAATAAATAATGGCAAGCAGACTAGTATTCCATCAATTAGTGAACATATATCTACTGGCAAGGGTAGTGACAAAAAAGCAATGAAGGAGCTTAAACTTCACTTGGAGAAACAACTGGTCGAAAATAACATTCGACACAATGAACTGATCCAAATGTTCAAAGGTGGTAGTAATAATCCAGTTCAAGCAGAAGTTCCGTAAGTCAAGGTTGAACACGTATCAACGCTGAGTCGCTGCATGCTTTTATTATTATTTTATTATTATATTATTACTATTATGTCTTTTTGTTTTATTGTCTGTCTCTATTTCTTTGGTGCAATTACAACTGAGCCTTGTTCTGCCTCGCTACCTTCCATGTCAAACAGATAGTCAATATTTGCTGATAGCCTTTTATTTCTCTCTTTTCTTCCTTTTTACACTTCTCTTACTTTTCGGTTTTCGTTTCGTTGATAGACGCTTCGCTTATTATAATGCTATGAAGGAATGTCCTATTGGGTTGTTTTTTTTATCATTCTTGTTCATTTCTATTTTATTTCATTCTATTTTATCTTATCTTTATTTTTATTGTTTTTTTTTCTTCGTCTTTCTTTCTCTGATTTCTGCTTTTGTTTTGTTTTCCCCTCTCTTATTTTATAACAAGAACATTATTTTGTAAGCTCATTTGTCCCATTAGGACCAGAGATGGGCAAGTCAGGCTTTTTTTACCCAAGTCAAGTCCCAACGATAGCCGAGTCAGTCACGAGTGACGTCACAAGTCACAGTCTTTAGCAAGTCAAGTCTTTTGACAAGTCATGTCATGAGATTGATATTTCTTTAAAATTTTATAATTTAATCCTGTATCGATGTATTCAACAAAAATTCGAAATTAGTCCTTGATTACATTTTAACATTGTTAACATTTCTAATGTCTTTCTTGACATTTTCGATATATGTTGTCGCAATATGAAGCTACTTTGAGGGGAAAACCTTTCTGTAGATGATGATGTTGTGAAATGTTTCATTTCTTATTGCATATTGACTATGCATATTCGCTATCATGAGAAATGAGCAATTTTCCGTCGCGTATGGATGCCACAACCACTCAGTCAGGCAAACGTTAAAAATAACGACGTTTTTACGCGTTAAAAACGCACATTTTGGTGCCTTTAAACGACTTGTATGGTAGAAACGCGTTTTAACGACCTGAAATGTGCTTTTATCGCATTAAAACGGCGTTATTTTCAAGGATTACCTGACTTGACAGTAGCACTTTCTAGTAGAGCAAAAAAAAATAACGTTAGGGTGTATGAATTTAACATCCATCATAGCTGCAGAAATATTTCTGACTTGACTCATGTTTTTTCGGCAATTCACAAGTCAAGTTAAGTTAAAAAATTTTCGATCCAAGTCAAATCATGCCCAGTCACAAGTCCCTGATAAAAAAGACTATCCAACTCAAAGTCAAGTCTTCGAGTCATTGAAAAGTTGCTCAAGTCAAGTCAAAGCCAGTCAAAAATGACTTGACTTGACTTGGACTTAAGTCATTTTTGACTTGACTCGCCCATCTCTGATTAGGACCGTTATGGTCATAGGGTTAACTCATGGATAATAAAAAAATATGTAAGCTCTGTGATTGAGCAGTAGTTGTTTTTAACTAGAGAGTCTTCTATTGACGGTAGAAAGAACTGATAACATAATAAAATAAATAGCGATGGTGCTGCTTTTCCTCTATTGCACGCCTACTGATTTTATCTGCGTACAATCAAGTAAAAATTCTAGTTAGCGCTTCCTATTTTATTTCCACTATGAACATTACAAGTCATGTTTAACGCATATGTGTAAAACCTAATTTATTTTTCAAAAATTTGCATATAAACTAGAGATACGACAGTTCAGTTTTAGTTCCGATCAAAAGAGAACTTTCGAGATAAAAAAACTTCTAATTAAATTTAACAGAAAATAACAGGAAAATATCTTCAATATGTTTATTTTAACGTCGCTTTCAAAATCAGAAAGTTTCATTATTTCAACGATGTTTTTATTGGCATCAACTAGATAAATCAGCCTTGAAATTATGGATGTTTTGAAGCATCGTGCTAGTATCTTGTCAAAATGTGAAGAATGACAAAATTATAATATGCGCCGCTGTTCAATATAGTAGATAGTGAGTACGTTAAAAGCTATTTTGCACCCTCATCCTTAAAACACACAAGAGGATCATACTGTCAATCTCGTTGACGATGATCACATGTTTTCAGATAACACATTGATCGGCTTTTCCAGCACTCAAAATAGAAACAACATGGTTTAGTCACCATTGACACTGAGACATAAATCGAAACATCTTCCATAATAGTGACGCAATCGTGTATAGATAAAGCGTATCTATCTATATAAGTTTCGGATATCGCAACTAGTTAGAATTAAATAAGACCATAACAAAGACCTTCAAAACAATCAGAACGTAAAATTCAATTTTATGCATAGCTAGTATTTACTTAAGTAGTCCTACTAATCATAAGTTAGGAATTATGAATTGATCTTATCGTCGAAAAACAGCAGGTTTCACAGCCAATCTACACCTTGCTGGTCTATGTCTATCTGATGAAAATAAAACGTCAACTATACTGACCTTGAGTGACTTTTTTACTAGGTTATTTGTCCTTCTCTCCCATCGGTGCGTTATTTCAAAATCGTATATTCTCCAGGTACATTTATAAATTACTTGGGCTATGAAGTTCAGGTTCAATAGAAATGGAAAGAACCAAGGAGTTTACTATGACGTCAACCAGTAAGGCCACTGTTTGTATGTTTTATTACGAAGTATATGAACACCAATGACTCTAATGTTAAAGTAGCATCTTTTTGAAATCTCTAAATTTGACATTCATATAGAACTTTTTTCCAAACAGTATCGATGCCGTTCTACATTTTTCAGGTTCACTAGAATCTCTACAAACAAGTTTCGGTGAGTGATTATTACGACGCAAAACTATTAAAGCAGACACAATGAACATTATCATAGTAGGCGGAAGGCTTGCATGTCTACTTACGGGACTAGCACTGAAAGGAATTGGTCACAACGTTCATATTCTAGGAAGTAACCCTGAACCTCTTTTAGAGGACCAAGATGCAGGTATCATAGCAGGTACAGAAATTCGAGACTACATGCAAATATTCGACAAGTCCAGATGTGACTTTGTAATTGAGTCAGTATTTCGACACTATCTCGATATTCAAGGTAGAGAAATATATCGAGAAGACTGTCCTCAGTACATGACTAGTTAAGATTTAGTGTATTTTATCCTAGGATCAAATTTTGATGGGGTCAAGAGTGAATATTGTAAAGTGCCAGATCAGGCAGGTGGCAACACAATTTATGATTATGATGCTAACGTGATCGATATGAAGGTCGAAAATGACGAAGTAACACTAGTTTACGAACAAGAAAATAAGAAAAAAGTCAATTCGGGATGATGTCTTGATCGCAGTAGATGGAGCATCTAGTAGCATTCGAACACTTTTATATCCAGATTTAGAACGAAAGTATGCTGGCTATGTAGCTTGACGTGGAACCATTCTTGAATCAGAGGCCTCATCGTCACTCGCATCAACTCTCGTCGAACGGTTCACATTATTTCATGTACCTGGCACACAAATTCTTGCCTACGTTATTCCCGGTAAGCATGGTAAATTAAAACAAGGATATCGACTGATAAATTGGGTTTGGTATTTCAATTGTGAAAATTTATCAAAAGTTCTCACTGATTGCGATGGTAAAACGCATCGTTGGCCATTGCCTCAGAGAAAGGTTAACGTCGACATCTGGGAAAATCAAAAACAATATGCAAGTAACAATCTTCCACCTCAGTTTGTAGAACTAATCAATAAAACTCAGCCACCATTCGTACAAGCTATTACTGATGTCCCTGCAACCCAAGCAATTCATTTCGATGGTCGAGTCGTGCTTGTCGGCGACGCATTGGCTGGATTTCGACCACATACTGTTGCTAGCACCAGTCAAGCTGCGTTTCATGCTTCACAATTGTGTGAAAGCATGAGGAGCTGGGATGAATGGGTGAAAAAGCAAAGTTTGTATGAAGATACTGTGATGGAGTTTGCTCGGCTTGGCAATAAGGTTGAGCAACAGCTTGGTAATGTTTCTCAATTCGGGCATTACGAAATCGGTGGTAAGATGAGAATGGCTCCTCCGTCGATAAGATAATCTATTAGATGCTATGATATGGCAACTGTATGGCAAAGTGGTGGAACAGCAGCTATAGGTGATATCCATCCCTTCAAATGTATTTGGACCTAATTCCATCCTGAATTCTGTTCTGGATTTTTTACTATGATATATCAAAAGATGAATGAATTTAACTTGTAACCGCCTGATTTAATTATTCATGCTGAACGATTGTTAACAGACAGAAACTGATATTACATGTATGGCTACAAGGTACCCGTGGGATGGGGTGCTCGTGAATGTAGATAGGTTTCTAAAAGGATGAGTATTCATGTCAATGTCGATGTGAGAGAAGAAAATAAACACACCTATCAACGCCAATGCATATCGTTTTCTTTTCCGATTGTTACATGATTTGTGGAAATGTACATAAGATAAGAAATTGTTCAATGCATAAAGGTCACAAATCGATGTGTGGCCACCTTTGTGCTGCACTCTCCCCAGTGCATTATGCCTTTACTACTATGAACTTACTGAATTTCTTCATTTTAGAAGCCTCCTTTTCAGTGTTTATTGAAAAAAAGCATTTGTAAATCCACATGATAGGTAATTTTAATCATTTTGACTCGTGGGATCACATTTATAGAGCTTCAAAAAAGAAAAGAAAAGATCCGAAAGTAGTGTTAGGCCAAAGGAATTCGTGCTTCACCCTTGTTTTTTTGATATACATTCGACAGTTCGGCGTATATCTTGGACACATCATTTATGCGGCGGCCTAGTGATTCGCGAGCTTCATTACGATGATCGAGACTTTCTATCATATATAAAATGTTGTGGCTGTGCCAAAATGAATTTACGCGATTGTAGAGTGGACGACTCTTCTCACTATCTCCAAAGAGCGCATTAAAAATTTTAATATCGTGTGGAATATTGAAGACATCACGGCTATCCTCGTGACTGAATAGGTAATAAAAATTATCATAACCACACCAAGTTATGGCTGAAAGGCAAAGAGAACAAGGTTCATGTGTCGTGAGAAAAATACAGTCTTTTGGATTCGGCAGATTCAAGCGATCATTCATTGTGTAGAGTTGTTTAATTGCGTAGACTTCGCCATGCCAAAGTGGATTTTCTATTTCATTATTAGTTTCCGCGACAAGAGTGGACAGATCAGACTTCTTGAGGATGGCCGCACCAAAGATTTTGTTACCTTGTGCGACACCAGCTCGAGTCTTCGGTAAAATATCTTGTTCAATAACATCAAAAAGACGATTGAGTAACTGAACATTGTCCATCTTAAATTTATTCGGAGTATTACATGGTAGATAGAAGCAATAGAGTTAAGTACATAACAAGACCCCCTTACGAAAACGATCAAAAAACCGCTTAATGCGCTACACGTTATTGCTGTTAGTCAAGTTCAAAGCATATACTGTAGTCGGCGTTCTCAACTGTAATATCGCGGCTGTTTCATTCAAGATCTATCTTATGGTCGCCGTTAGAGGCAGCTCTAATTATTATCAACTTCCTATCACAAGCATCGGGACAGCAAATATTGAAATGAAACTATTAGCTTTAGCTATATCGAACAGCTTAACACAGAACGATTGATGAAACGAAAATGGAGTTTTGTAGTCTGCAAAATCATGTAAAAAACTGTTATTATATACTCGTTGAAAGTTTCTACTTTGCAAATTGGCTAGTGCTCTCATGTCTTAACACCTAGATAAGAAATTCTAAACGAAAATAGATAAGCATACTTACTCATATTGTCTTTTACTTTTTGATATACATCATAAACTAGCACATGTTATACATTTGCATTTTATTCTTCATGAAACAATAAAATGACACTACCGTTAGAACAAGAAAAGCCACAATATTATGATGCAAAAGATATTATTGTGACTTTTGGAGCTGTACCACAAGAGATCACTCTTCTTGTTAATACTTTAGTCGTGAGCGAAAAGAAGCAGCTATGGGGTATTCCATGCCAGAAAGGCAAATTGGATGGCAATCTCTTTTTACTGCTATCACTGGCATTGGTAAAACTTTTACTGGTATGGCAAGTACTTTATTCATCAAAGAGCTTCAACCTCGTCTAGTATTAATGACCGCTACCGGCGCGCGTATTAATCAACTAGTACGCACTGACGATATCATTGTTGTTACTCATATTTATGAGCATGATTATGACAGTCTTATCACAAACGGCGATATGGTTTATCAATAAATGAACAGCCCAGATACCGAAAAAGAAGTAATTAACGCATTTAACCCAACCGCGAGAATGTTAGCACTTGCTCAAAGAGCAATTCAACGTTATCAAACACAAACAATAATCTTCAATGAAAATATCTCGTATCAAAATAGTGTTCGTTTCGGTGTTATTGCATCGTCGAATTTATTTGGTGTACCTCAAACATGCATTGATTTACGTCACAACCATTTCATAGTTGATATTCTGGAAATGGAATAGGCGCCGCTTGGTCACGTTTGTCCAACCTTAGGTGTATCCTATTTAATCGTACGCTCAGGAAGTAATATTACACAAGAAGCTCCCAATGATGATTACCTACTTTTTAGCCGAATTGCCACTTCGGAAACAGCAAAATTTTTACTTCACCTCATTCACTGTCTTGATACAACAGTAGAAACATATATTTGTAATAATGTAGAGTGGAGCGTGATCCAACAGATACACTAGAAGCCCATAAGCATAGACGGACTAGATTGCAATCACAATAAATACTAAAGACTTAATTTTTCAAAATAAATAATATGCAACTATGTTAAGTAAATTAATATCAGTAAGCTTAGTTTGATTGTCTGAGAGGAAAAAAATTATAATCAGTAAAACGAATTATCACTATAAATCATGCAACATGGTAAGATAAAAGACTAATGAATAAGTGTGTCTATCTGCATGTAACATTGTTGATGCTAATGATGCTTCAAATGTGCTCAACATATGATAAAGATATTTCACCTCATTAGCGAGGATTTACAGATGATACTCATTTCAAATCCAATTGAAAAGAAAAGGAATCAAAATATATATTATGATTTATTCTGTTACTTCAAAAAGTAATGACGAATAAGAGATCGGTAATATCATAGATGATTGACCTAATTATATGTTTATGAAGCGTACTTATTTGGCGGTTGAATCTGTTGTTTTAATGGAATTGAATTATTTTGAGTATGAGTTATGAATAAAATAATAATAATAAGCCCGTGTACTGGTATAGCAATAATTAAATTAATTCTGAGTTCATTTCACTATGACTTTGCATTTTCTACGGAGCACCGATTTAATGAAAATCAAACATCAGTATACGATCGTCAGTGTGATTAAACGTTATATAATACCATTTTTTAAAATCTTCTTGCTTACTTATGAAACACTTTAGCTTAACTACAATCCTACGGGACTATTATTTTCGAGTAAAAGTTATGATGACGATTAGGGTGTGGATGAACACCTTTTAGATTCTCAATGAAAACTTAATACTCCCAAACGTTGAAACTAATCACAAAAGCTATTCCATATTGCCTATACTGCATATCCACACGCATGCTCAAATCCTCAAGAAATAACATGTTATAGATGAACATATATATATATATGCAACTGTTCTCATGAAGTTGTCGTCTATGTGCATTTTGGGTTAGTCTTTTATTGTTGCCAATTCGTCAATTAATAATCATTAGTATTTTTAGCATTCTGAACATTTATTTTTCTTAAATAATTTGCTTGCTAATTAACTAATCTTTTGTGTTATACTGGTTGAATCTCTCGCAATTTATTAGAAGACTTCGTCATTAAGTTCTTCTTCCATTTTAATAATGTTTTCGTCTGTTTCCATTGTCACTACTTTGCTAATTTTATTGGCTACTATTACCACGGTTAAGGCATTATATTTTATCTCATCTAATGATTTTTTTCTTTGAATTTATCCATATTTCTTCCTTACTCGTGCGACTCTCATTGCGAAATCAACGGCATAATGTGAGATTTTATCATCTCCGATAAGGCATGCTCTCGCCTCAGAATACTGCTTGCATGTTTGTAGCTTTTTTTACTATGAGCAGCATAACAGCCGAAACGCAGGTAACGTACCGACACATTTTTTAGAAAGAAGTGCCTGTTCCGAGCGAATTTTATATCAATCATACTATTTATTTATTAAAAGCAGTTGATCATGATTCAAAAGTTTATTTTGCTTGAAACTCACGTTTGAGTTGGAAATTTGAATATCAGACTCAAAAAAGACTAATCGAAGATTTTCGATCCAGATAATTCTGAGGACACCATTGTGTAGAGCACATCAAGTTACCCATGTATTCATTCGAAAAAAGTAAATCATAGTAGAATATGAAGTTTTACGAGGTGCATATTGATTATATTGAGTGACAACAGGAAAAATGTCTGTGCGTTAGCCAATTTTCAGAGTCAAAGAAAAGAGATGAAGAGAAACCAATACGCTCATTGGATAGTCCGTAAAAATTTGACGATAGGCCATTGATCAAAATTAAGCAAACTGTTTTAATCTCATGATGATATAAACTAAGATAGGGATGCAACAAACCCAAAGCTTTGGATTTGTTTTGGAAGATTTGGATTTGGGTTTGAATTTTGGATTTGGTTTGGATTTGGATTTGGATTTGATATTTGATATTTGGATTTGGTTTGGATTTGACTTTTGATGTTTTGGATTTGGTTTTGGATTTGGTAGCAGATGTTTGGATTTGGTTTGGATTTGTTATATGATATTTGGATTTGGGTTTGGATTTGGATACTAGATATTTGGATTTGGTTTGGATTTGGATATCAGATATTTGAATTTGGTTCGGATTTGGTCTTGGATGGCCCAAATCGTTTGGATTTGGTCTCCAATGACTCATATCGTTTGATTTTGGTTTAGGTTTGGTCTTAGATGGCCCAAATCGTTCGGATTTGGTGTTATATAGCATATCAATTATTTTTTAAGCAGTTTGTTTAAGTCAGTAGTGATATATATGATGCATTAAGTTCAATCAGTTGCATGTTTTATTTTACTTTTTAAAACAAATATCTCCCACTTGAAGCAAAAACGCTGTCATCAAAAATAAAAAGAAAATAAAAAGTGATAAAAACAGCTGCCAATACAACAATATAAAAGGAAAAACATCGTATAGAAAATGATATAATAATAAACGAATTTATGTTTTTTGATTTTTTTGAACATAAACTGACATTCTTGATTACTTCTCGGTCATCAATTTGTCTTTTAAAAAGACGGATTGTGAAAGAGTGTTGGCATTTATATTAGCCCGCTCTTTTCGACCATAATAAGCGCTTTTACTGAAAGCGCTTTCCGACGGAACGCTAGTGGCAGGAGTTGCAAGATATTTTCTTGCTAATATTGATAACATTGGTAGTGAATGTTGATTACACTTCCAAAAGAGGGCAGCACTTTTATCTTCCCGATCATCGGACATAAAATTGCTAGCTAATTGACGATACTTTTTTGCTTCATTTGTAAAGCAAGATGTTGATGTTGATGTTGATGTTTTGTTAGTTGAGTGTGATACACAATCAGTATCACCATCAATAGAGTCTAGAAACATATCTAATGCTGAACGTTTTTGTTTTCCAGACATCATCGTGGATTGTTGATCAGAGAATAAATGGCGTGTTGAATATCTCAATTGACGTTCAGTTGATGCTATTTCTTTTTGAGTTAATACAGAAAGACCATGTGGTTCAAAGTAGGCGTGAATCTAATAAAATAAATAAATATTACAATGTTTATTGAATAATGTTTTAATATGTTTTCAAAGCAGTCAAGAAATCCTACACTTTCGATCAATATAAACGAGAGATATTGAGTGTAATCTGTAACGAATTTTTGCTAGTTAAATATTATGAGTGATGGCTTACTATTAAATTTGTAAAACCTTCACCATATTTATCAGTTGTGTAATATATTAATTTTTCATGAATAAGTTGTTTGATTCTTTGAAACATTTCACCATCGTTTGATCGAACATTTTCAAGGAAAGTTTGTTGAATTCTACGTATAATAAATAATGCCAAACCGGCTGTTGGATATTGAGATCCACTTATAAGTTTTATTGCACGTTTAAATGGTCCTAAAGCTTTTAATAGCAATTCAACCATATCCCAACTAGTATTTGACATTTCTAATTTATGTAAACTATTTGTCTGGTTCTTTGACAGATTCATTTTACGTATATTTTTAAACAAACTATCAATAATTGGACGAAATATTTGAAATGCTTCCAGCATATAATGCGTGGAACTCCATCGGGATTTTACATCAAGTTGAAGAGAGCGTTTAATTTTTTTCTCATGTGCATTGTTGTATTCATTAATTAAATCTTTCAGATATAATTGAAACACATTGGAATATTTTATTGTTGAAACTAATCGACGACATTCTAATAACAATAAAAATGAATTAGATAAGCGTTATTCGAAAAAACAAAAAAAACACCATTCATTCCCAGTGAAAAAAATAGGAGTGAGAGCAGTGATATGATTTTATTGCTCAAATGCGGATGTCGAAATCGGTTAGTAGTTTCATCTGACTTTACCAAAAAGCTAATTGTCCTTATGCGATTTACAGATATGAAATGTTTTAGAATAAATTTCTGAGAAACATTTATTTTATACGCTCGATTGATTAATACGATGAAGAGAAAAAAGAAATACTTTTCTGTTTAAAGCATGTATTATAATTCTAAAATTTAGCTCAGTTCTCCATGAACGTCGTTATTTTTTTCAATCGCCTTAGAAAAAAGTTACGATTTAATCTGGTCTCGTCTGGTTTTGCCTTGATCATGAATTATATTACTCACTTCGTAAAACGTATGCGATTTGTTGTTCAGCCGTAGTTGATGCATCGTCTTGAACATCATTTACACTTGTTTTTAAACCAACTTGAAAATTATCTTCAATTTCATCCTTTTCAAAATCACTACCATCGGATTCATATTCATCACCACCTTTTTCACCACCTTCATCACCAAATTTTTCACCACCTTCATTGTCAATTGTCATCTTATCTTCATCATCCCATCCTACTTCGTCTTCGCTTGTCTGAAATGGAAAGAGGAAAAAAATAACGAAACAGCTTTAAAGAAAAAAAAAGCTGGTTTTGTTTCAAACGAAACTTTACGCACTTCATCACCAAATACATCTTGTTCATCACTTTCTTGGTTATTTTGCTGACCTGATATATCACCATCAAGACTCATTTTTCTTACCGATTGAGTAAGACCTTCATCAAATTCATTTTCAGATATATTATTGTTAGATTTATCAGTTGTTCTATTAAGATCATTATCTTCTCCCTCTTGCCAAATACCTAATGCATTACAAATTGTCAGATGAAGTACGTGGGCTACACATGGAATGCGTTTAATATCACGTGATAAATGATTAAATAATCCCAACATATTAGGAGCATTGTCACAGGTTATGGTGGTGATTTTATCAAATATATTTAGATCAACCAGTTGTTTTTCAATTTCTTCCCCAATTAAATCAGAAAAATGTCGTTGATCAAAGGATGAAAATTGTAAAATAGTTGATTTTGATTGAAAATCTTCATCGAGAAAATGTCCTGTTAATACTAAATATGATTTTAATTTCTTATCTGACCAAAAGTCCAAGGTAATGGCGATGTCAGATACATTTGATAACGTATTTTCCAACAGCTTATGATGTAAATAATATAAACTGCGGAGTTTTTGTTGAACATTATTTCGATGAACGGGCTTATAACCTATAAAGAAAATTAATAAAAATGTTTAGTGAAGATTATATGATATCACTCTACAGTTCAAATTATTTCACTGTCTCTAACAAGTTTTCATAAAATTTTCTATATTTAAATAAAAATACAGACGAAGATTGCTGAGTAAAAAGCTAAACAATCTAACAAAGGAGCTTATCATCACCACAGTGAATAATTACTATTAGTTTAAATATCGAGGTACAAACAGAAAAATTTTCATATTACCGGGAATTGCATATTGAAGAAATTGTTTTAATCCAGTTTTGTTGAAGTCATTAAAACTTCTTCCATCTTTAATAATAGCTTCAACTGCTAAATTATCAAGTTTTTTCTTTTTTGTTTTCGCTAATTTGTGTTTTACTCGACCAACAAAAACACGACCATTGGAGTTTTTTTTCAAATTATGAATTTTATGAACATCTCGCAGATGTTTAAACAATGGCGATGTTGTCCAATTAATTAATGCTAATGTTTTATCGCATCCATTTTCTAAGCATTGAGCTCGATAAACACCGTTGATAGATATCCGCTTGAAATATTGCCATACTGGTGATCTCATAGGATTACCTTTTTTGTTAGTATTTCCTTGATGAATATCTGCATCCATGTTACCAAATTAAAAAAAATGTGTTGATGAAGACCTAAAAAAGTTTGAAAAGCGACAATACGATTATCATATTTTTGAATGTAGATAGTAACAAAGAAAATGAGACAGGGTACTCGTTTAGCAGGTGTTCCACCTCAACCTCACTACTATTGCACTGCCTTCCGTCAATGTGGAACAGCAGCTATAGGATTATCCAAGACAGCAATCAATCATAGAATATTTTACAATGAAAAAGATTAAAAACCAGACCTGATTGGTTGGATTGGATATCCACACAATGGTGTGATTTTAGTGGTGAACTTTCCTCGTTCTTATTTTTTGAGAAGATTTTTGGTTTATATTTTACGAATAAGAATGAGAAATAGTACCTAAATCTAATGCAAGTACAGTACACTATAATATACATACTCAAACTGCTAGCGACAATATATATATATATATAAAGTCAGATGGTCAATCAAAATGTCCGTTTGAATGTAAATAGAAAGAAAAGAAATTTGTATGACTACGTTTTTTATTGTTTTCTGTTCTTATAACAGTGAAATCCACTATTTGAAATAATAAATATCTGTTCTATTTCTTAAAAAATGCAAATGCGATCAGAGAAACTACGAAACTATCTTGAAAAATCTAATTAGGAAATATCACTGGAATTACTTGCACATAGTTGTATGATCTGTGAGCTGTAAGCGAGAGCGAAAATACCTTTTTTTCAGTGCACATTTAGATGTTCCTTAGAATTATCAAAATTCTAACTCATAGAGTTCGATTTATTATGGCCCACTTCTTATTAATAATACAATTGCTATTAATACATGTCAATTTTGAGGAATTGAAGATGTCCACAGACTTCAACTACTATAGAGGAGCAATTCTATTGTAATTTTATTGTAGTGAATGAGCGACTCAAATAAGGACGAGTATGTCTGCTAGTAAATTCCACATCATTTGTGCGATTTGTACAAATCAAAATTCAAATTCAAATATAAGTTCCAAATATAGGATGCAAATTCACATCTTAGACTCGAACCTGAGATACAAATCTAAAATCAAAATTCAAACCTAAGACCCAAATCTAAGCTACAAACCTAAACCCAAATCCCAAATCTAAAATCAAAATCCAAACCCAATTCTCAAATCTAAAATCAAAATCAAAATCCAATTCCCAAATCTCGAATACAAATCCAAACCTTAGACCCAAATCCAGGATACAAATCCAAACCCAAATCTCAAATCTCAAATCCAAATCCAAACCCAAATCTCAAATCTCAAATCCAAATCCAAACCCAAATCTCAAATCTCAAATCCAAATCCAAACCCAAATCCAATATCAGCGATCAAATCCAAATCCAATACCAAATCCAAAGGCTTTGGTCCCAAATCCAAACCTTTTCGAAGATTTGTTGCATCCCTACTTTTGTCCTATACCCAAAATGGGTTTATTACTTTTGTCCCATACCCAAAAAGGGTTTATTACAATTTCCTTTCAGACAAGCGCCTTATAAAACGCGTTAACAATCTTTCAGAAAAAAGAATCCAAAAACAATTGAGTAGACTATGATTTTTTTTTTCGTTTGTGTTTACAATGCGCATCACAACGTATTTTTTGTAATTTATCGATCCGATTAAAATTTTGGAACTTACTGCGTTATCCTAGGTTCGATCATGAGATATATTGGTTGATAGTCCAGGATGTTATCCATTCGGTCAGTCGTATGATATCAATATGAAGTAAGAAATGCTACTTAAATCGAACGAAACTTTATAGGAACCTGAAGATGATATAAAGTTAAGCGGAACAATTGTTATTAC